>APFE031733807.1:0-157008 GCA_000404065.3 Pinus taeda
GACCGAAAACCATCGCGTCCAAAAAACATGTGCGAAAATCATGCACAAAACCATAGGTGGGTCTGCCCAACCTAACGTAGGGTCCAAAACCAAAATTTTCTAGGGCGCTGCCCCGGACCCCATAAAGTGGGGTTACGGGTATCCCTCAAACCCCCTGTTAACTATGTGGAAAGAATATAACACAACCCAACAAATTTCCAAACAAAGATCATTTTTTAGGCGTAGTCAGTTTCATTTTACATGTCAAGAACTAGTGAGTCCAGGGATTGATGACAATTTGTAGTTGGAGCAAAGGCATTATGTTGCAAGCTTTGGAGAAGAACATAATTTACAGAACCCAGCAAATATATTTTTCTTTGGATGGACAAAAGTAAATGAATGGCCAAGGAATTAATGGCGTCCGCACTGAATTTCATGCCCATTAGCTTCACGCAACTATCAGATTTGTGGATATAATCAAACAATTGAAGCTCAATATGGATAAACAAGTGAAACCCTGGAGGCATGGTTACATTAATATTGGAGTGGGAGCGCAAGGAATGGCGGATCCGGGCATGAGTAGTGCTGCTCGTACAAACAAACTTCACTTTCGTATTGCCAGTCCCCATCCTCGTCCTATTTCGTTTCATTTTCTGACCAATCTCATGGATTGGGTTGCCCTTATGCAGCAACCTCCAATGGAGACGGGGTGGCTGGGAGAGATTGCAACAACCGGGCATGGTAAATAATTTTCCTCGTGAGGCTAGTGATTTCTATGGCTATTCCCTTATGGGTTGTTAAAATCACAAGTTTCTCACCCTCCTAGACCGGAAAACACAGGGCCATCTGTGTTTGATTTGAATCTGCCTCCTAAAAAAGAAGTGGTTTCTCTTTCTTCTGCAATGATATGCGCTGGGCTGAATTTGACGTTGAATTTGAATCTCCTTCCTCCCAAAGAAGAACATGTTGGATGGTGAAGATCAACATTCTTGCAAAGATGCTCTGGTTACTCTAATCACAATAGGATATGTTTGATGTATGTTTCCATTTGGTAACAAGTTCCTCTATGAGATCCGCCATTTGGAGGTGGTCATTTTCTTTTTTTGACTACAATTATTTATATGCTCTTGGATTATTGTGTCATGTCAAGTCAAATGAAAGCTATAATTTTTTTTTATTACAATAGTTACAATATTGTTTTTGAAATGAAACCTATGTTGTTTTGTTTTTGCGTTTTTTTAGGGGAAATTAAAAGCAGGTTAAAAGCAGGTTGTATTTTTATTTATTTTAGGGTTTGTTTTCTTTAGCTTGTTTCTTTATTTCAAAGGAATATTTGAAATTTTTAATATCATAAAATATTTTATTGGAAATTTTATATATAGTTTTAAAAAATATAAAAATATTTAAATTTTAATTTTATAATTTAATATTTCTGGTAATTGATTTTTTTATTTAATATATTTTTGATATTTAATTTGTCTAACAAAAATTTATGAATCACAAAAATCAATTACAAAAATATAACCAATTATATTAAAATTTAAACATATTTTATATATATTTTAAAAACTATAATTAAAATTTCAAATAAAAATATTTTTATGATATTAAAAAAGGTGTTCAATATTCCGTTTGAAATAAAGCAACCACTAAAGAAAACAACCCTAAAATAAATAAAAAATACAAACTTGGTTTAATTCTCCCGCAAAAAAAAAAAAAAAAAAAAAACAATGTAGGTTTCAATTGAGAAACAATATTGTAACTATTGTAACGAAAAAAAATTATAGCTTTCATTTGACTTGACATCACACAATAATCTAAGAGCATACAAATAATTTTAGACAGAAAAAAAAATGACCACCTCCAAATGGCGGATCTCATAGAGGAACTTGTTATCAAATGGAAACATACATAAAATATATCCTATTGTGATTAGAGTAACCATAGTATCTTTGCAATAATGTTGATCTTCACCATCTTAAATCTTCTTCTTCGAGAGGAAGGAGATTCAAATCCAACGTGAAATTCGGCCCAACGTATATCGTTCTAGAAGAAAGAGAAACCAATTCTTTTTTAGGAGGCAGATTCAAATCGAACATAAATGGACCTGTTTTTTCTGTCTAGGAGGGTGAGAAACTTGTGATTTTAACAACCCCCTAGAGGAATAGCCATAGAAATCACTAGCCTCACGAGGCCAATTATTTACCATGCCAAGTTGCCGCAGTCTCTCCTAGCCGCCCCGTCTCCATTGGAAGTTGTTGTACAAGGGCAGGCCAGTCAATGAGATTGGTCGGAGAATGACAAGAAATAGGATGAGGATGGGGACTGGAAATATGAATGTGAAGCTAGTTTGTACCAACAATTATACTTATGCTCGAATCCGCCATTCCTTGCGCTCCCACTAGAATATTAATGTAACCATGCCTCCAAGATTTCACTTGTTTAGCCATATCGAGCTTCAGTTGTTTGATTATATCTGCATATCTAATAATTGCGTGAAGCCGATGGGTGTGAAAGTCAGTGGGGATGTTGTTAAGTCCTTGATCATTCATCTGCTTTTGTCCATCTGAAGAAAAATATATTTTTCGGGATCTGCAAATTATGTTCTTCTCCAGAGCTTGCAACATAATGCCTTTGGTCCAACTTCATATTGTCATGAATCCCTAGACTCACTAGTTCATGACGTGTAAAATGAAACCAACTACGCCAAGAAGTTGATGTCTACTTGGAAATTCTAGTAGGTTGCTGTAAATAACAGTGAAGATACACAACGCATGTATCTTTCCATTGAACACAACAACTAAATTAAAACATTGGCTTAGTGGTTATATAAATTTCAATTTCTAATTTAAATGTGTTTGGGTGGGTTTTCAAATTTTGACTGCAAAATTTGAGCTTCAAACTCTCAAAGAAGAGGTGGCATTGAATATTTCAAATTTCCAACGTGAAAACTCAGTTTGTTATTCTTAGAGCGAAGGTGGCGTTGAATACATTAAGTGAATGTCTAATCGACTCCGCATTAAGTACATGGTCAGACCAGAGGTTGTCCTGTCAGGACCCTCATGTATGTAGCATATGTGTATCTATCGTTTAAAGACATTAAACATTCTATATGATAGGAAATATGATTTGCCATATTATTATGGGTCTCTCGATTCTCTCCATATGACGACTTAAAGCATTGAGTGATACCTTCCATATGCGCCACAGTCTCTCTATTAGAAATTAGAAATTTGAGTTTATTATTCAACCTAACTAATCATTATGACGATACCATTGCACACAAAATATCAATGTTATTATGTTAAATTTGGTTCCACCCCATGTATTGGTTATACTTATATGTTCTAAGTTTAAGATTTTCAAAATGTTGGAGTGTTTTCGTAGCACATTAGCTCATATGTAGAGAGGGTTGAAATGACTTTTATTCATAGCCAATGAAGAGCCCTCTAACACGTCAGAGAAGTGCTCAAAAAAATTTACGTGTCAATTTTTTATTTTTATTTAGATTCTACAGGTTTAAAAAATAATTAACTAATATTATAAATTGCCCTATGAAGTGTTGTCGTTCTGCCAGACATTTCTAAAAATTCCAGTTATCTAATATCACCAGCCCCGGTTGCATGTTGCAACTTGACTTGTAGACTCTAGATAGGCGGCAGGAGGTTGTCAAAACATTAAAAGAAAGTGTAAATTATGTATAGATCACGCATCTAGCATTGTTTTGCGTAATGGAGTATGTCTCATTAATAACACTCTTAAAAGAAAGCGTAAATTACGTATAGAGTGTGCATCTAACATTGATTTTGCGTAATGGAGTATGTTGCATTGATATTATTTTTTTTACCCAAGATGCAGATGGCGTGGTTGATGGGCAGTCATTGAGACATAAAAAGTTTTGATGAGTATTTATATACATATCTCTGTGTTTCACATCACAATTCTCCACAATTTCTCCCTCACTACATAAAATCCTCCCTTGCAATCTCAGTGGGCAAGGACTGGAGATGTTTTTTCATGTGCAGCTAGTAGGCATTTTTTCATGCACAACTGTTAATCCCATCAATGACTGTTGGCGCAATGATTCGAATTGGTAGCTGAACAGAAAACGACTGCAATATTATGACATTGGATTTGGAAAGGACACATTGGAGGCAAAAATGGCAAGTCTTATGTGGATATGGATCCCAGTGATGATCCAATGAATCTGTTGCCAAGCACTTTCCATTTGTTATACAGGAAAATGACCTCCTCATTAGTTCAGAGGGCAAAGACATGATAATTGAAGCAATGACCAAGTTCACAAGCCTTCTTTCCAAGCTTACGTTGTCTATAAACTATCAACATGCTTTATAAAGATTCTCAGCAAGCTTAAGGGAGCGTTAGTGACCCAAGTAACTCTACTTGTTACCTCAAGAGCATCATAAGTGAACCCTAATGATGATCTAAGGGTCAAAGGAATGGATTGACTAAGAAATACCCCTATATTCTTTCCTAAATCAACTTAGAAAAGTAAGGAAATATCCATGTTTGACCTATTTTGGGCATTAATAATCCTAATGGATTATGCAAATGGGAAAGAGCTCAAAAGAATGGCAACATCATTGCTTTTACCTAAAGAAACTCATGGAGAAAATTGGCAACCTTAACCTCACATGCTACATAAGTAGAGCTAGGGCTATTATGAAAGGGGTTAGATCATTTGAAAGGATAGCTTACTTGATTTTCGAGCGAATCTCAGACTTAAGCATAAGAAGTTGGTAAGAAGGGAGAGAAAGAGAGAGGAGTTGGAGGGGTGAGGGAAGGCTGATTCAATCGATGGTTGTAATCACTCTTTCGACATTAATATAGAACCGCTGTTGTTCTATCTACTCCGTGGTGTTGGTACTATAATCCATTTATATGTTTATTCAATGTCTTTTAGCATGAGTAGCTTAGTTATGTGCAACTAGATGTCTTTTGTATATTCATGCATTGATTATCAAGGTTTTATGTTGTGATTATGCTTGTCTTTTCTATGTGCAGGACTTGATCTGGAGCCGGCTCAGGGGACTTCTGCCTAACTGCATTACACTCTCCAACAACTCTATACAAAGACTCAAGGTAATGAATCAGTCTTGCTTTGATAGTTAGTTATTGAATATGGACATGAATGTATCTTTGTGATAGCTGCAAATAATCTTACAGTCTTCTGAGGGTCCCGTGAAGACCCATGAGGGTTCCTTCATTCTCCATACACCATGCATTAATCCCCATAGCAACATTATGGTGTGATTCAGACAGATCCTCTTTGGATCGTCTTCGAGAGAGACGTGGTGATCCAGGATGAAAGAAGAGAGTTGATCATGAACAGTTTCAAGACAATCAATGGACGTGGCACAAATGTTCACATTAGTAAGGATGATCCCTATTTCATCATTCAGAATGTGACAAATGTCATCAATCGTGGGCTCCACATAAGTGATTTTAGGCCTACATTAAACGCCATGGTAAGATATTCTCCAACACATTACTATCTTAGACAAGTGTGTGATGGAGACGAGATTACCATCTTCACAAGACAGAGAATCTGGGTGGATTGTTGCTCCATGTCTAACTGCGTGAATGGTTTTATTGACTTAGTGGAGGAATCCAACAATGTTTCCATTTCAATTAACCAATTCACCGATCACAATGAGGTGACACTAAATTTATTAATTCATTCATATATTCTTAACACATGTAGATTTGGAAATAAAAACTTATCTTGGTTCTTTTGCTTTGATCTCTAGGTAATACTATTGGGTCATAATGAAAGCTACATAGACGACACTATCTTGAAGGTAACGGTTACATTTAACCATTTTGGCTAAGTTCTCAACGAAAGAATAACAAGGTAAATAATTAATTATCATTTTTAAAACCGTAATTTTCTAGTGCTCATTCCCTTTCATGGCCACAAAGGAAGAGTAGGATCATGTTGGTATTTTCTAAATTACAAAATAATTATGAATGAATGATGTGCGTTAATGTAGGTGTTGATTCGGACACTTCATATGGTAAACAATGACTACACTGAGTGGGAAGATAACTCATACATCTTTCTTGCAATTGCCTTATGTTTGGGGTTGCAAATAAATGTATGTGTGTAGTGGAAGAACATATGGGGGATTTCCTAGTTGACAAAAATCCAATATTTAGATGTTAGTGAGTGCGATGAGTAGCAAAGCACTTTCCCTCCATGTCCTTCTAGATGACTCCGTGTTGCAGAGAAAGTTTTGTATGTTCGTCATCCTCGCTTTTGATTTTACTATGAAATTTATAATATATGTTTAACTATTTACATAGGCCTTTGCGTACAATTTTTTTATATATAATATTTATGGTTACAAATTAAAGATATAGAGGGAATTTAAGAAAAAAAAATGTGATGGGTGTTTTTATTTATAAATTTATTAATACAATTTTTTTAAGTGTTTTTTTTCTTCTGTAATTTTTGAAATAGTTTTTGATGGTCTTGTTGGATAACAAGGAATTTTTTTTCCATAACTCAAGTTACAGATTTTCAAAACCTTTAATGAATTATTACACCCATAAACATTATTTGTTTACCAATTTTAGCAGAACATTGACCATATATTTTCTTTGTAAAATTATAAATATTGAAATAACTAGGATGATATTTATAGCAGCACAAATAGTACAAAGTTATTTTAGTATATTTATGTGAATAACGTCAGTCTTAATTTATGAATTGGTCAATAAATATTGAGATGAATCCCATGATATGGGATAACGTTGCTCTTAATTTAAATTTTAAAGATTTAAAAGGACATTATTTATTTTGGCAGTTTTTTTTTATGAAGAGTTTATTTAGCATATAATTGTTAATAGAAGTACAAATTTTATTTACTTATTTTTTTTTTATAACTTTTCATCTTTGAAGGGAGAGAAGAATATATTCCCTTCCAAATGAAAATAAAAACAACCCTTCAAATTTGATAACTGTGGGCCAAGTGGTAGGAGACCACATGCCAAACCATACCTCATCCATGTGATCCTGCACTCCAGATGGTGGTGAGCAATTTTAAATGGATCAAAGGTGGGGATGAAACCTAGTTTAGGTAGGGTAATTTTCTACCCTCATCTCCTCCATTGAATTGTGTCATTTGTATTTTTATGATCTGAGAGTGGAGCTCCGCAACTATGGAGGAAATTTGGGAATAATAAGGTATAACCATTCAGTCACCTAGATTTTTTAAAGGTTTTTTGGAAGGTTATTGCACCTCTATCTACCAACAGAGGAAGGGTTTCATGCTAGGTTCTACCTAACCCTATCCTTCCCTCATTCACTCTCTAGTTTGCCTTAAAGTTTTTAACATCCTCTAGTGTAGATTTAACCCGTAATTCCATTTGTTTTTTATTTTTATTTTATAGAGGAATGTGGACTCCTTTTCCATGACCTTGTTTGTGGCTAACATATTTTCTATGGAATCCTCGCCTCACCCTCCCCTCTTATGGCTTTTTGGAGGTGAATGCTTTGGCTAACAACATCAATTTTTAAACCCTAGCCCTATTTTCTTAGCAGTGGGGTTCTTATTTTTCTTTTATCATGATCACTAAGTGCAACCTTATTATGTCGTTGGCAGTGACATGGCGAATTTTCTTACCCTTTCAAGGTAAAACACTTGTTCTATCCAAAAATTTGACTTGTATTATTCTTGTATAAATTCTTCATGGCTCCAATGTATGACTAAGGATTACTATTCTTATAGGTTATCCTTTTGCTCTTTATGGAGGTTTCATTTGAAGAGGCACTCTCATGGTTCATTGCTAGTGAGGGTTGATTGTTTTTGTTTTGGAACTTCCAGGTACTCATTCCTTTTTGTGCCTTTCATAAGTCTCAAAGTAAGTTTCTCAAATGTTCAAGGTCTATTACACCGAGCCAAATTATCTATGTGAGGGTTTTGGGACACAAATCTTTAATTAATTAAGGGTTTTTTCCATTTGATTTGTGTACTTTATTTGGGAAATTTGTTCAGATGAAAGGCACAGGGCTTGAACCCTGTACCCAAAATGGTTATAAACTTCTTGCAAGAGGGTTTTCGTCTTTATGCAGAGAAGAATACTCCATATCTTTTATTTTTGTCCACAACTGAGAATTTTTATGGCCAAATGTTGAAACTCTTGTATGTAGAACACCTATTATGAATTAAATTTTTACTTTATTGCATATCTTACCATAAAGAATTAAGGTTTCACGGAAAATGTTGGATATTAGTTTTTCTTGGTATTTTTATGTGTAATATGACTTTCCTGAAGTTTCTCTCTACAAGCAAAAAAATTTGATTATGTCGTTTCTTCAATGTAAAATAGTTATAGTCTTTATTATCCATAATGTAAATGTATAGACAATATATGTGATATATTAGTTAAAGAATAAGTTTATAGGATCGAAAGTTTGGTAGACTTCTATCATGGGTTTATACTTAAGGACTCCTATAGAGACCATTATTACAAACACACATTACATGCTTCTAGCAGGTCAACGATGTTTTACTTTCTTGTTAATGGCCTACGATATGCAAAACTTGGTTGCATTTTTTATTCTCATTCAACTTATAGTTTACCGCTCTATAATATTTCTCTCTCTGCAAACTTTGATATCTATATAGATTCATAAATAAGTTGGATGCTATCCATTCAAAGCTGACTATGCACATGTATTCACTTATTGTGCAAGAGTACAAAATATGGAAGGAATGCACCTGGGCTTTCCTTTTTGGCAAGCAGAGCAAATCTCAGGTGAAGTAATGACAACTCGGGGCTACAATCAACTAACCAACTACTGCACTATGCAATCCCTAACAATTTTTCATAGTCTGCTGCAATGATATGGATGAAAAACCCACTTTCAGTGCTCAAACAATTATGCAAATTTATATCTAGTCTCCTTAGGAAAAACCCACAAATGGTTTGGCCTGATTTTGACCTCCAAAAATCGACCCCCAAAAGGTACTGAGTAGTCCCCAACAATTTTTCATTTTCTGCTACAAAGCTATGGCTGAAAACCCCACCTTTGGTTCTCAAAAAATTATGCAACTTTATTTCTGAGGTCCTCGTCAAAAACCTAAAAATACTCAAAAATGGTTTGGCTTGGTTTTGACCTTTCAAAATAGAATCCCAAAATCCCTATGCTTTCCAATAGCTGTTGAAGCATGTTGTCTGTCAAACCATCGACACAATCCTCCCCATACTCTCATAAATGTAGCAATTAACTCCACCAATGCTTTCGTTATTTCTCTTGGCAAGCAATAGCCCCAATGGCTGAAACTCTATCTCCCACGTATGATCAATTTATCTCTTCTACATTGGCCACATAGTCTGCAACATCAATCTTGAATATTGCAGCCACTTGCAGCCCTCAAACTCACCAAGTAGGTAACAAATATATTGAGCCTTATTCTCCTAATTTCTCCCGGCAATAGCCCTCTGGAAGATTATTTCAATGGCCACACTAGATCCACTACTATGTCCTCCAGAAATAAGCAATGTTGGGGCGAACTTAATACAAATGTTGTAAATCTCTCTATAAATTTCCTCTAGATGATAATGGATGAAACTCTCTAGGGTGGCACTCAAAGTCCCCCGAAGAAAGGGTGAGTTCTTTGCTTGGAAAACTATTGCTAAACAACAGGTGACCCGGCTAAACAACTTGAGCAACATAATCAAATTCGATAAGCCAAGAATGCCAACTGAAGTGTGTTTCCTTCCTTTATGACTTTCATGGAGCCTTTCTTCCCTTCATGCATTTTTAATCATTGGCTTAGGGAGTGCATATTTCTTATGTGGGTGGTCCCCACATATCATTAACAAAAAAAAAAAAAAATATTAACTTGCCTATAACTCCTAAGTCTTCTATCAAAAATCAAATAGGCTCTATCTTCATGAAAATTGGTCCCCAAAATGTAGAAATAAACCTCGTTCCAAAATAATATAGGAAGGGACATTACAATCCTCCCCGCCAAAAATTTCTTGTCGTCAAATAATTCCCGAACAAGTTCTCTCTCTCACTATTGATCACCACTGTAACCACCAATAATACAAGGTCCCAAATGTACCATTGGGTCATCCCCAATCTCAGCACTATCTCAACATGAAGGAATCCATCGATACCAAGATCCCAAGCCATCCTAATCAATGTGAAGCACACCTTTCTCCACTCACTATCCAACTAGATACATGTACCAGAAGGCCTCTGCATACTAGCAATAAGTAGAGCATCATGATAATGTAGGAATCTGCCCAAATCCCCATGAAATTTCCTTTTTGAGTAGTCCATCTCATGCACTACAAGAGTAAACTCCTGAAGATACAATCCAATCCTAGTGGGATTGAACCCTCGTCTACTCGGGCCTCCCCTAATCTCCTCCTGTCGATCACCCTGCCACACTGGTGAAGTCCCCCACACCATTAATGAATCATTAAAACCAAATGGAATATCTGGATGACCTTCCCCTATAGAAACTAGCTCACCTCTATAGGTAGTTGAACTACTCAGCCCTGTTATGCCAAAATCCCCTGCCCGTCGCAAAAGGAACCTATCTTGGTGACATTGTGACACTTTGGTCGTTAATGACTACCTAGTATGCTCGTACCAAAGCCTCCTCTCCCATAACCCCCGACCATCATCTATGTGATGATTGAGGCTAGGCCAATCTTACCAAAGTGACTCAATGATGCTAGTGCCTATCTTGAGCTATAATTTACCTCATCCTATGGTGAGAGCTTTGGTGATCACCCATTTGTCTGCTTGTAAATGAATCGGTCCACCTGGTATCCTGACCATACTCACTGAGTAGTGAGGTATCCCAACAATCCACTAGATCCCTGGATCCCATAACCATACTCAAGGTTCACAACCCCCAAGGGCCAATCCTCTTTGCCTGCCGCTATATATGTTGCTAGCTGTTGGGACCCCTCTGTGCCCAGTCTCTCCCTCCCGTAGGAATCCAATAAGTAGTCATTCAACATCGAGAACCCGTGCCTTGAATATCCAACTACTATGTGCCTGCCAAATCACACAACGAGATCTATTATCCCATCTCGTGATGATGTTCTTGGGTACTCTCGGAAGCCTAGGCATCATCATGCCAACAAGGAATACCATCCTTTTCACCTCATGCTCACCTAATTCCTCGATTTATCTAGTTGAAAAAGCACCATGTAACTCCTTCTCAGTCACCTCCCCAAGTGTGAGCCTATGGGTGGAACATATGTTACCTCGATAATCAACCATGCCATCCATAAGCCTGTAACCATCAACTTGTGCACCTTCCAAGTGTCTCAACTAGAGAGTCTCCTCTCAGCCCATGACATATGGTGTCTCATCCAACTGCTCTTCTGCCTGAATGGAGAGTGTGAAAGGGCAAAAACCAAACCCTCTACGACTGTAAGAAACACTAGAGGATGATGGGTGGGTGTGTCCAAAAGAGTATTATCAAGAGTCTGCTAGAATACTCAAGACTAATCCTATAGATGACCCTCTCTCTGCCTTAGATCTATTGATAACCTCGAGGCCCTGCCACCACTAAACCAGGAAAATTTTAGGGGCTAATATTTGCAGGTGGGCTAATATTCCATGCTTTTTCCAAAAAAAAGATTTGCCAATTTCCATTTTTGTAAACTAAATTTGCCCAAATTTTATAGCATAAAATTATTTTACCTTCAAAATCACCAATATTATATATTGTTTAATATAAAATAACTAGAAATATAAACATTTTTACAAAATTATCATTAAACATTTTAAAATTTGGAAATTCAAGACTAGTAAGATTTGCCAAAGTTCTAAACTTTAAGATAAACTTCCATCCTCAACAATGTCCTCATCGATCCTAGGTGAGTTGCATCCATTGGTACACCTATTGTCTCCCCATAGGCAATGCTCCAAGGGCCTGCTGCGCCACATCATGTGTCAATGCATACCACCAAGTACCACCGCACTCCTCAACATGCTACTGTACACTGTAACTTGTCCTTGTACACCACTCGATAGCGCCGGTTATGGCTATACCATCTTGCGTCTTGCTTGTGTCAATGCACTTGTCACTACCCGCATGTCCTCAATGCCATGCGATTCACTCCTCCTACCCTACAGTGTAAAACAACATGTTGTGGTATACCACCATGCATCTCCATGCTCCTCTGTAGGCCACTGCTCCTCATTTCATAGCCCCGCACACCACTGGGTGTTATTGCCTATAATTGGGTTTGTATGCATTAGGAAACATCCCTCTATATAACACTGGATGCTACAAACTGACTTTGTGCAGTCATGTGTACAACTTCCTACTGTCATACCACCCTGTAACATATGGTATCTCGCATGTTCCAAAGTGTCCACCACTCTGCTAGTGACCCCACCATGACACACGTCATGTCCCCTCGTCCATCTTGGTAGACCTCAACGCCCTAAATCCACTCCTGGTATAGGGGATATCTCTACTATGCTGATCCTCTATGGCCCCTAAGTCCTAAACCTCAATGGGCGAACATCGTCTCCATAGAATATCCGATCGGATGGCCTACCCATGCCACCTCCTCCAACTAGCTCCTGCCAGAGAATGTTAATCATCTTGTGCCCCCATGCACGACCAACATGCCAAAACAACCAATGGTGTTTGCTCACAAACCACATGGCCACTAGCATTGACTGGAACTCCCCTAAGGAATGCATGTGCTCATGCATTGGGTTGACTACCTCATTAATGCCATAACCATCCCGCATGTCTGATATCGGATAGGGAGTCTAGCCCACTCCACTGGGTACCAACTTAGAATCTCTCGCCATCCAACCCCAAGAGAGGGATCGAATGCACAAACTCCAACACATAGAACAATCTCTCCATCCTAGGAGTGTTGCACCTTGTGTAGCTCATGTTGCCTCAACTCACCATCCTGGTCAACACATAACATTTTTCAGGGGTTTTTCATCTCTCTCCGTGGTGCAAAGGTAGTCTAGAAGTGTTTCAATCCCCATTTATATAAGCCTAAAGAAATCTACTATCTAGAAGTACTACAAGTCTGTTGACGGTCTATGCATGTATCTGCTCTAAGTTAGTGGTTGGCCCTAAAGAAGACTGCTCATCCTCCTCCACCATGGGCTCAACATGAGTCACAAACTGCCCCTCCATGATTAGGGAGAGGTTCCCTTGGAAGAGCCTCAAGATGGATGTGTTGAGGTTCGTAAAGGAATGCAACAATTTCCAGCAAAACAAAACAAAACACACTCTTCTAGTAGGTTCACTGCAACCACTCCCTATCTTGAAGTAGAAATGAGAGAGAATTTCCATGGACTTTATCACTAGGCTACCACTGACGTAGGGCAAAGACTATATATATATCTATATATATTATTATATATATATATATTATTTGATCGACTCAGAAAATTAACTCATTTCTTTCCCATACCATCAAAATACTCAACTATGTAGGTGGCCAAATTGTTGTTCAAGTAGGTCTTCAAATTACATGGCTTTTCGAAGACCATCATCAATGATAGGGATAGTAGGTTCAGGGGCAACCTCTAGCAGGAGCTATTCAGACTTGTGGGAACCGAGTTGACACTCAGTACTACCTACCACCCACAAGTTGATGGAGAGATAAAGATAGTGAGCAAATGGTTGGAGGGCAATCTCAGGAACTATGTAACGAACCAACAAAATGCACGGGTAAAGTGGTTGAATATAGGGGAGCATTGCTACAACACAACTTTCCATATGTCCATCAACATGACAACCTTGAAAGAATTATATGTATATGACACCCCAACATTTGCAGATAGAATATTTGAGGATAATCGGGTAGCTCTGGACAAGGACTAGATTTAGGAAAGCCAATATATTTTAAAGGTCCTCAAGGAAAATTTGCAGGCGGATAATAATTGGCACAAAGTGTACACAAACATGCATAGAGTGGAGTGAAACTTTGAATTGGGAAATATGGTAGACCTTTGTCTTTAGCCCCACAACCAGTCATCACTCAAGACAAAGGTGGTGGAAAAGTTGAAACCCAGGTTCTACGGGCCATACAAAATTATGAGACGAGTAGGGGAAGTGTCCTGTGACCTTTATCTTCTTGAAGGATGTAAGATTCACAACCTATTTCATGTATCATGCCTTAAAATGGCCCTAGGACAACATGTTATCACTTCCACTAAGCTTCCACCATTGAATGAGGAAGGAGAGTTGATTTTGGTTCTAGAAAAGATCCAAGAGACAAGGGAAAGGAAATTGAGAAGTAGGAAAGTGAACGAGTACCTGGTAAAATGGAAGGACTTACCCATAGAGGATGTCACCTGGGAAGATGAGCAAGTGCTAAAAAATATTCACTTAAAATTGCTCAACGACAAGAAATCACGGGCAGGGAGAACTGTATTTCCCTAACAATTTAGGAAGCATATGATAGATTCCACTAGCCTAACATGGTTCCTGTAGGCTAAGGCATGGAAAAATTTAATAATGGGACTTGATTTTCCTAAAGTGACATTATAAAAGTTTGATTGGTGATAAGGGGGACATTTCCTAGGCAAGTGAAAAGTGACTTTATAAAAGTTAAAATGGTTAAATGGTTGCAAAAGTGGTCACAACTTTGTAAAAGAGAAAAAGTAGGATACAGTCCTCATTCCTAACTTGCATATTGAGAAAATGAACTCTTAGAGATTTTTGGAGAAGGGACTTAGGGTTTGGGAAACCCAAGAGTGAAATCACTTAGATTTCACCATTGTGCTTTGGTGGAGAAGATGATTTACAAGAGATATTGAACTGGAAGAGGTATTATCAATTGATATATTTTCTTGTATTGCGTTTCTATCTCAATTTTTATAGGCTGGGAAATACCCATGAAAACATCAAGTTTCCAAGCCACTATGGGTAGAAGTGCTAGGCAAAAGAATGTCTTTGGAGGAAATATTTTACTCTCTTAATGGCTGAGTGATATTTTTCTTGGAGGGCGAGTTCTCCGTAGGGAAGAAAACACGATTTTCACATCAAGAAGAGTCGATTTCTCTTGTCACTATTAAGCCGAGTTTATTTTCACTTTCCCATTCAAGTTCAACTGCTATACCTAGATTGAAATTCCAAATGAATAGAGTTGGGTTTCCTTTAGAATATTTGTGCAGTCTAGGATGAGTTTTTAATTGATAGTGTAAGTTATATCAGGCTGAAATTCCTCCTTCGTATTTTGTACATGTTACCTTGAGGAAGCTCCTTCCACACACAAGATTATTTTATCCATAAATATCACAAATCATCATTTTCTGTGCTATTATCAGCCAAGTCGAGTTGTTGTACCTATGTATTAATTTTGGGCACTTATGGGCATTGAAAAATGAAATATATGTAGTTTAACTATGCTTGAATCCTGTTGGACGTTTTGCGGGAAGTTATTTGTAGTACTTCTTGTTGAAAACGGCAACAAGAAATCTTAAAAATAACATCTAGAAATTCCAATTTAATTTGTCCTTGAATTAAATTGTAATTCTTTTCTCATAGTAACTTGTAATATTTAACGAAGTTAAGTTGACTTAGTTAACTTCGGTAATTCGATTTGGAAGTCTATCTAGAGTCATGTAAGTGTCTTCCCTAAGTTTTAGGGGTCCATATTGAGTTTATTTGAGTTGTAATTGGATAACTCAATTTGATTGAGTTATAGACAGTTAAACTAGTTGTATCTATTGAAGGAACTAGTAGAGGTTTAGTAGTTAGTTGGTGCACAGGTACATCCTTAGTGATACTCCAAAAAACTAGAGATTCACTAAAGAGAAACTCATGCATGTTATTTTAGAGGAAGACATAATTGAGATTAGAGTGCAGGGACATTGTACTATCAGTTGTATAATTTTCCGTGTTTTACAAATGGTGCATGGAATCAGTTGAGGACCTATGGTTGGAATGCGTAATTATGCATGAACAATTTCCATTTAAATATGGGCTAATTATCTTAGGAATTGTGCAAGGAATCAGGAGCTTGAAGGTTAGGAATTTGGCTAATTATTGGCCAAAGTCAGTCATCAGGTAGAGGATAAGAAATACTTGTCCAGGTTGAGCTCAAGGTTGAGCATAGCATATTGTATTCATTTAGATTCTTTGACCAGTAATGGCACAAGGAAATAGGGACTTGGAGAGATGAAAAATAGGCTAAGGATTTGGCTTGAGCTAGCTTGTGAGCTAAGAGTTGATTATACTTGTGCAGGGATTGTTCTTGTGAGAACAAGCATTGTATTCTCATCTTAGATTTCTGATTAATGCAATATAGATAGTAGGGGTATTGAGTTGTGGATTTCCTCGGAAACATATTGTGTTATGTGCCATTGATTATCGTCCTCGTGTCGATTAATGTTTTCCTTAATCTTTATGGGCTTCTGCTGTAAAGAGTAGAGTAGATTCTTGTCTTTTGTTTTAGGAAATTACATGAGCTATGAAATTATAGGAAAATCTACATGGTATTAGAGTTGAAGACAATATAGAAGAGAAGAATTCAAAATTTTCCTTGTAGATTGATGGATCTCTAGTTCAAGGAAGATCCAAAAGATCCTATATGTAGACTTCTTAATGGAGCTAATAGGTTGCAACTAGGCAGACTAAGGAGTAGGAATTTTATGGGAAGCGAGTTTACAGAGCAGATATTAAAATTTTTGTTGAAAATTTTCAAAAACAAATAGAAGATCTGGATTCCTTGTGAAAAAAATACCCAAATTCGAAAAAAAATCCATCTGAATTGGAGTTCAGATGAGGGAGATATTGTCGATTTAAAATCAACTCTTTTTCAGGAAATTTCGTGATGGTGGAACAAATGACACAGATTGGTGTGCGAGCCAAGAACCTGTATGCTCTTGAGGTACAATATGCATGCACAACCTTGAGGATCAAGGAGAAGGTTAGAGACTTGGTGGTTGAGAGGGAGGGGAATTATCTCTCAACATGTAACCCCAGATGCAACCTCGAAAAAAGTCTCAGAAAGTTGTGGAGCAACCACAATTGGAGAAGCAGAGAGGAGACCGAGTGGAGGCATCCACTCATGTAGAGACCTCCAGTAGGGGAGTATTTCGAGCTAGGTGGACAGAGGGAGCACATGCAACCATACATCTAGGTGTGATGTGGGACGATGTGAAATGATAGTCCCAAGAGGGATGAAATTGGGTAGGGTCCATTGAGAGGTTTTGTCTCATGGATCGTACCTTGCTACGGGAGCCCAAAGTACATAATAGGATGATGGATCAGTGGTGGTTGATGTAGTCAAAGATCAGAGTTACAGAGGCCAGAGCAGTCAAATACTGGAGAGCGCAAAGAAGAGTTGACAATAGTGCAGCAAGGCAGAGTCAGCAAAAGCACAAAGTTTTTAGTTGACATAAGCAGTAGTTGATAGAGAATTTGGTGACATATGCATCACACTAATTCAGTTTGGATGCTTTTTTAGTTTCAAGAGTTGTTGTAGCATCAACACTAGAGAGAAGTGTTGCATGAAAAACATTCCAAAGGTTCAGGATTGAGATAGAGTTGAATTCCTTTCTTGTTGAGAGGCAGTGTCGAAAATAGCAACAAGAAATGTTAAAAATAACATCTAGAAATTCCAATTTAATTTGTTCTTGAATTCAATTGAGAATTAAATTGTAATTCTTTTCTCATAGAAACTTGTAATAGTTAACTAAGTTAAGTTGACTTAGTTAACTTAGGAAATTCGAGTTGGAAGTCTATTTGGACTCATGTAAGTGTGATCCCTGAGTTTTAGGGGTCGAGATTGAGTTTATTTGAGTTGTAATTAGATAACTCAGTTTGACTCAGTTATAGACGGTTACACTAGTTATAACTGTTGGAGGAACTAGTAGAGGTCTAGTAGTGGGTTAGTGCATCAGTGCATCCTTAGTGCTACTCCAGCTAACTCGAGATTCACTCAAGAGAAACTCATGCATGTCAGTTCATAAGAAGACCTAGTTGAGATTAGAGTGTAGGGACAATGTACTATCAGTTGTATAATTTTCCGAGTTGTACAGGTAATGCATGTAATTGTTGGGAATCATGAGTTTTGTTAGACAAAAATCCACATGTGTTAGTCAACTATCGCATCACCATAGATAAGGATCCACAAGAGGCGGTTAGTCCATGTCACAAAACACATGGGGAGCATTGGTTTATCCAATGTCCAACAATCTCCCCCCCAACGCGAGCTGTTTGTGTATCGAAATTGTGACCTATGATCTAATACCAATTATTGGGAATCACTAATGCTGTTAGACCAAAACTCACAGGTGTTAGTCAATGATCGCATCGTCAAAGATAAGGATCCACAAGAGGCAATTAGTCCATGTCACGAAATAGATAGGGAGCATTGGCTTATCCAATGTCCAACAATCTTGGTCAATAATTTTCATTAATGAAATATATACTTGTTGAGATCTCCTACTGATTACTACTGCATTAGTTTCATAATGACATGACTCCTATGATGAAGTTGTACCAAGAGAAACCATATTGTCCTAATCTCTATTTTGCACTAAACTTTCAAGGCCAATCACATTAAAAATGTTTTTCACCATCTTAGAGACATTCCTTCATGATGATCCTTATACCATCTGAAAGAGCATTGTTTCCTCTTTCAAACGAGCCCTTACACGCCTTGAAACTCCTAGTGGTTAGAGAGATCTTGAATTTTTAAGTCATAAGTACATATTTTATTGTTGAGTCATCCTGATCTAGCCTACTCATGTCGGCCTATTTGTAAAGACATGTATCTTCGCTCATCATTGCAAAAAATCTATATATTAGACATTCGACTTCATTCATTGGAATTTAGCAAGATACAAAACAATGAGAAATAGAAGACACAGAACAAGGAACTATAGTTCACACCTTGTGAACTCTAAGGAAAGAGAACATACAAACAATAGAAAAAGGAGCTCAGAATTTGAACATGAGCTCTCTCGTATGGGGGTCTTACATCTTGACATGCTCAGACAGAGGTTCGGATCTCCTGTACAGTAATTGGAGATACCTTAGTTTGGTAGAAGAAAAAATATATGAACTGTGCTTATAACCTCAGACTATACCGTACACCCTCAGACTATAATGTATACCCTCGGACGGTAGAGATATAATTTGGAATGCATTTTTTTTACATCGGATAGTGTTCTTATATCATAGGACTGTGGGACAACTTTGGACTGGGCAGTTTTCTCTGTTGCTCAACTACTCCTTTCATTACAGAACTTAGGGAATATCAATGAAGAAAAGGAAATTACCAAAATAAAAGATATATTGTGCGACTTAAATGAAGCTTTGGACATTGCTGAATATCTCATACACGAAGTCGTACATACCAAATTGAAGTGCGTAGCTTAGACTATTCCTGGAATTTGTTAAATGCTTCTATTCATAATTTGACTAAAGGAACCTTAGCACAAAACAACAGTGGCAGTCCTGTAGCATTAAGTATTGGAGTGGGCTGTAAATTGACATATAGAACCATGGACTTTTGATTCATTCTTCTTTTGATTATCAGTTGGATTGGTGTCCATAGGGTTGGTGCCCTTAGCAGCATCTTCAAAGAAGCAGAAGGTACAGTGAAGACAATAAAAAGGTACAATGAATTTAAAATTAGTTGGTTTGGAGCAGATTGAGAAGTTGAACAATGAAGAGTTTTTTATGAAGACATTCAAGTAAGTACATCAACATTTTTCTATCAGAAAAAGAATAGAGGATTGGTGTCCTTGAGGTTGGTGCCTCTAAACACAAGGTTCGAGCCTTGAGAAGGATAGGGTGGAAGCCCTAGAGATCGGAGCCTCACCAAAGTCCAAGTTGGTGCTTAGGAACAGGTTAGTTCCTGGAATATTAAAGGGTTGGTGCTCTCACATTATTGTTGTACTCAATTATTTGAAAAGAGGATTTGAGTTCTCCCCTATTAAAGATATTATTATTCATTTTTTATTATAATTGTGAAGAATCTAACTGGTAAAAAGAACAATTGGAAAGAAATATCGATTCAACCCCTCTTAGTATTTCCAATAAAAATTAGTTGAGGACCTATGGTTGGAATGCGCAGTTATGGATGAGGAATTTCCCTTTAAATAGGGGCTAATTCTCCTAGGAATTATGTAAGGACTCAAAAGCTTGAAGGCTAGGAATTTGGCTAAGTATTGGCCAAAGGAAGTCATCAGATAGAGGATAGGAAATACTTGTGCAGGTTGAGCTCAAAGTTGAGCAGAGCATATGTATTCATCCAGATTCTTTGACCAGGAATGGCACAAGGAAATAGGGGCTAGGGGACCTACATAATAGGCTAAGAATTTGGCTTGAGCTAGCTTGTGAGCTGAGAGTTGATTATACTTGTGCAGGGATTGTTCTTGTGAGAACAAGCATTGTATTTTCATCTTGGATTTCTGATTAATGCAATATCGATAGTAGGGGTTTTGAGCTATGGCTTTACCTGGATATATATTGTGTTATGTGCCATTGATTATCTTCCTCTTTTCGATTACTATTTTCATTTATCTTTATGGGCTTCTGCTATAAAGAGTAGAGTGGATTCTTGCCTTGTTCTTTAGGAGATTACATGAGCTGTGAATCTATAGGAAAATCTACACTTCTCATTCATCGCTAATTTTGAGGCTAAACATGTACATATAATTACTATGAAGAATTATGAATCTTGTTGATGGAATTTTGATCTTGCAACACTCATCTATAACCATCTTTTATCTCACTGTTCATTAGTATTTTCTATCTAGTCTATTGTTATTATGAAGGAATGCACTTTCAGTGTTATGTATGACTTGTTTTCAAGGCAAAAATAAATATTAGTTATTCATAGATATTGTCTTCAAGTGTGCTTGGTTTTTGTTGTCACTCACTGCAAAATGTGTTTTCAGTTGCCTAAAGGGTGAAAAAGAGCAGAAAAGTTTTCAGCCATCTCCCAAACCATAGAATAATTCAAAGCCAAATCAAATGCCCTCCATTGCATAGTGCTCGGAACGATCTTTTTAACGGTATATGGAACTCCTCAAATGGACCCCGGAATCATAAGATATGGCCTGTTAAAGATGGGGTTTTTTTTCACCTTTGAAAGGAGGAAAAGGAGCATATCAGAGGATTAGGCAGTATGGTATATTGGAGGTTCCAATGATCAATGATCACTGATATCTCAGATCGAAGGTCTGGGAACATATTGCAAGTCATAAATCGGCAGATCAGGTAGCCTGGCAGGATAGAGTATATCGGCGATTAGTGATCATTGATATTGAAGATCTGAGGTCCAAGGCAGCAATCCGACATATTTGCGCACAATATATCAGTGATCAGGGGATCCATGGAAATCGGCAATTGACGATCGCATTGAGAACATCATGTATTATCAACACATTTCACATTAAAGTTCCCATAAATCAGAGGTCTAGGGGTAAATCGACGATTAGCGATCGCAACAGCGTAAGACATGTCAACAATCGGTAGTCAACGATCTTAAAGTGATCACTATGGAGGAATTGTGGGAAAATAATTCAGATAAGCTTAAATCATTGGGAAAGGGCCGAAAAAATTTAACAAAGGAAATCAATGCAAAACCAGGGGTAGGCGGGCATTTTTCTATCTCCTCCAATGGGCCACGTGGAAAAATATTATTGGACCCAGTAAAGACACGTTGGCATTGACATCAGCATGATGTGGCAGTACAAAGGACACCTGGCATGCTGATCTGAGATTTTCAAAGGTCCAAAGAGGGCATACCCGGGTGACATCTTCCTCCATCATCATTCAGTTTCCTTTGTTTCTATTTTACTGTAATTTCTGTTTATTCTATATTTTTTGTGTATTTTCAAGAAAGGAATCAGATCCTTGAGAAACATCTTGGGCAGCAGAGCTATCACAGGTCGAGGCAACGAGTCAATTGGATAGTTGGACCTTGGTTGAGATATTTTGTAACTGTTAATTCAAAGCTTCCCCTATTCTTATAAATAGGGGGAAGAAACACTTAATAGAGGTTCCAAAATTCTGCACCTACATTGGTCCAACTTCTTTGGTTCTATTTTGGTTCTAATTACTTGTTCATGAGGGATTTGAGTTGTAACTTGCTGAATGTAAATGGACTGGTGAATGAGACTCATTTTAAAGATTAATGAAACTCTTCGGCGATTCCAATCATGGCAATGTGCAGTATGTTTTCTCCATTATAAATCTCATTTCATATGTGTTTTTATTTCTTTGAAATAGTGTCATGAAGCTGTCGATTTCTCCCTTGTTCATGATTGTATATTTGTTACTAAGTAGTAGCAGTCCCTGTGTTAGCTACATATTTATTTATGTACTTGTAACATGCACAAATTTTCTTATGCTTTTGGTGACAAATGTGCCCATGAGGTATATTCCATGAAACCTTCATTTGCGCTCCACAGTTTCTACGATTCCACCTCTTCAATCTTCCATACCTTTGTTGGGACATTCTTTCTTAGGATTCTGTTACATCCCTATGCATCGAATCTCCTCCTTTCTCTCCTCTTCACCTTTGTTACAAATACAACATTAAGCTTCCTGTTGTTGTGTGTCATCCACCAGAACCAGACATTCCTCTTTGAGGTTGGCCCGATTTACCCCTTGAACATTTAGATCCATGTATTGGCTTGATTTTACCTTCATGAATGCTGATTGAAGAAAACTCCCCCTTTTATTATATTTTTAAACTTTGTAATAATTGGAGTGCAACCGAAAGCCTCCAGTGATAATCTTCCATGCACTCCTCCTAGACACTGGTCTACAATCAACCTAGAGGCTGTCTCTAAAAAGATTTATGTCTCTCGAAGAAATTGTGCTACGGGTGCCAAAAAAAGTGACAACAATTTTAATGTTGTTATTTCTGATTATAAATTGTCAAAGAACCATCTACAATACCTGGTCCTCAACTGCGTGAAAATTCTTTAGTGAACTAAAATATATAAATTCAAAATTTCGTGGTTATTTCCAAGATATTTGTAGTGGGTATACTACACGGCATGTTGAAACTATCTTCCAATCATTCGGTTGAGTCTAGTAAACATCGATTACCATTAACATTATGTGATTTTGTCAAGATTGATAGTATGCTAGCGTTGCAAATCGAAGTGGTTGATTCTTTGTTCAAATATTAGATGGATTTCTCAAGGATTTACCTCAATGAGATCTTCGAAACGTTTTAGAATAAACATATTACTTAGAGCTGTTATTTCATGTTAGGCATGTGTGCTTTGGATGAAACATATTTCTTACACTTGTTGTTGCACATTGTTAGGAGTGGTGCTTATCCAAAAAAAAATTCTGGGAAATTAAATGCATGACCTCTTTGGTGCTATTGGCTTGAGGGTGAGAAGAACATATTTCTGGATATCTTGTAACAAAGAGTTATGGGTCTCTGTTGTTTGAGTATCACTTCCATTTACGGTAGGCTTCTCCACTGGAGGCACGTGGTAAATCAGAAATTGAAGCACAATATTTTATGGAGATTCAGAGGGCAAAAGAGATTACAGAAGAGAAATTGGAGGATATGGAAACAAACCTAGAATCACTGACTGAGTAGTTGGCATCTGAAAAGATGGAGTTTCAGAGGGAAAAAGAGAATGGAGAAGAGAAATTAGAGGATATGTCAACAAACCTAGAATCACTAGCCGAACATCTGGTATCTGAAAAGGAGTTTCACAGGGAAAAAAATATTGCAGAAGAGAAAATGAAAGATATGACAACAAACCTGAAATCACTCACCGAGAAACTGATATCTGAAAATATTTCCCATCTTTCAATGGTTGTTGTGGCTACAAGGGTTAGGTAGGAGATTGGGACTATTTAGCAAGTAGTGGAATCGTGGGGTGCAATGTTCTAAAATTTGGGTCTTCTTGCAATATTTCTATAGATATCGCAAGTTCAAAGGATATAGAAGAGAAAACAATGAGTATGTCCCAAAAGGAATTAGGAGGAATAAAATATGTATCTGAAGTTAAAGAGCCTGATGTAGTGGATGCAAAAATAAGCATTGAATTTAGTGTAGTGAGAGAAAAGTTTGATGAAGTTGAAAAGATTTCAATATATGATTCATACTTCAAATTAAACTCGCAAATTATTATTGCTCATTTGCTCTCAAATTTCATACAAACTTCCTCTTCCTGTTTTAAATAATCTAGGATGAAGGTTATAGATATGTCTTCATTTCCTTTTCTCTCATTTATTTTTTAATAGGAAATATTTTTGTGTGTATCCCAATCCCCTTCGATTGTCTCCATTCATATTTTAATATCATAAAATAATTTTATGTTTATAATGGGTTTGCAATGGCATGTCTTACTAAAAGAAACTAAGCAAAATCAATTGTATTTTATAACAAGGGAGCCACTGCCGAGGTCTGCCATAACAATGGAATACAAAGGCTCTGTGCAGACACTGACAGAATTAGGGGAGGTTTGGGGAGGCATCATAATTGAAGAGAGTTTTACATAAGTGGTGCACCAATTCAGCTGTCAAAATATATGAAGTATTGCCTCCAATTGCTGCTAGGTCGCAACTCCAAAATATTTCAAGGAAAAAAGATTCCTCCTATTCAGTATGAGAGTATGGCTATACTATATGGTTCTACACAGAATTCAAGGATCAAGTGACCCAGAGAGGTCATTAAGGAGAAGTTAGGAGTAGTGCATGAGCCTACTTCCATAAGGCTTGTCAAGTAGATCCACCATTATGTGATGCTGGAGGTATGATTCATATAAATGATCAACATGTAATATCTTCAAAGGATAGCTTTGGCAAACAGACAAACAACCTGCCTAAGCGAATTGCCTCAAGACTGCTGCTGATTCTGGCAGCTGAAAAAAGGTGCCCAAAAATTACAGATCTTTGATGATTCACAAATTGTGGTGAATTGGATGAATGGAACAAATTCATTGGATAATTATAAATTTCGGCCTATATTTGAGGAGATTCAACTTGCTCAAGCAGAGTATTTAACACATTATCTTTCAACATGTGTACAGACTACAGAGGGAGGAACATGGAAACTGATGGACTCTCAAAAGCTGGATTACACTTGGAAGTAGGAGCTTGGATCAGTCAGAAGAAAGTGGAAGGGCATGTCATGGAATGTGTTCATACACCTTTCAGATAATCACGGGACTGTTTAAATGTGAATATCTATATGCATATTTTTTATGGGACTATTTATGAACATATACACTTAGAAGCAGGAGCTTGGATCAGTCAGAAGAAATTGGAAGGGCATGTCATGGAATGTCTTCATACACCTTTCATATAATCATGGGACTGTTTAAATGTGAATATATATATGTATATTTTTTTTTATGGGACTATTTTCTTATCTAGGAGCTAATTTTTTATGATACTATTTTCTTATCTAGGAGCTAATTTTTTATGAGACTATTTTCTTATCTAGGAGCTAATTTTTTATGAGACAAAACTGGTTTCAAACCTGTGATATTCATATACGTTAGAATGACTGTGATAGAGCTGTCATATTGACATTTTGGAAGATTCTTTATGAAGCAAGATATCTTCTCAGGCATACTTTTATCACTTGCTATGCTTAAGGATATCTCTGAAATGCAGAAACACATATAGTGAATGTAATTTTGTTTTCATAATAAAATTATTTTTTCTCCCTGAGGAAAATAAGGTAGCCTAATAGCATAATCAGAACCAATATGGTTATAAAGCTGTCATATTGACATTTTGGAAGACTCTTTATGAAGCAAGATATCTTCTCAGCCATACTTTTATCACTTCCTATGCTTAAGGATATCTCTGAAATGCAGAAACACATATAGTGAATGTAATTTTGTTTTCATAATAAAATTATTTTTTCTCTGAGGAAAATAAGGTAGCCTAACAGCATAATCAGAACCAATCTGGTTATAACTACATAACATGAGATGTTAATCTAAGGGTTAAATAGACAAAATCTCTTCATACATCATTATAGGCAGCTAGTTGGATCCATTACCCAACTACTACTTGTTGGGATCATCTCAAACAAGGCTCCCAGTGTAAACTAACATCTAACTTTAACGTGGTCAAGTGTTTCTCTAACATTGTACCTTAAGGTTAAGATATACTTTACCAACATAAGATATTATAAATCATCAGATCAAGAGTAATTCCTTAATTAATTATATGAAGTGCTGCGAAACTAGAAAGTTGAAACATATGCTAATTCAAGCTGTCTGCGGTATTGACCCCATTTAACATCATCGCAATACATCCACTTTGTCATGGATGATAAAAGTACAAAATGGTTATGCAGAATGACCCCTTGTCAACTACAGGGCTTACCTGGAGTATGCTACAAATATGTATTTTGAATAGCAAAATAATGTTGAGAAGTCATTTGGATGCACAGAAAGAAGAAATAAATGTCTCTAAAGGAAAGCACAGTAAAAGAAACAATTCTTGTGATCCACTGATGATCACCCACAAAAGATAGGAAAAATAAAATGTAACCTTGCAACTTTAATATATTGGTAAATATGAGGGTGTATGGTATATTTTTCCTAATTTTCATGTATGCATAAAACATATTAGAAATAGATCAACATCGCAGGCAAAGGGATTTTACTATGAACTTTCCTTGGGGAGAAATCACTTATGGAAAGTGATTTCATTCTTGCATATATGGTATGAGGTCAATAAAAAATACTCTTCCATTTGGAAGGAAACAATGATGGTACTTTTTGACTGACCAATAATATACACTAAGCAAATCTCCTACAGTCATTAAAGGTCAAAGTGCAAACTAGAATAGGTGATGAAACTTATTTCGTTATACCACTCATCTGTCAACTGTTAGTTCCATTCTAAAATATAAATAATATATCATTGTAAAGAGCATTGGCACTTGGGAATCAAGTTTTTTAGAACTATAATGTTACCATGAAATATGATTTTCCAAAAGGAGGACTGGACATCTCCCACTAGAAGCATAATATAAGTGAATTTGACATGAAAGTGCCAGTACCTCAATAATCAAAAGTGCAGCAGGAAACTAGAAAAAGAAAAATGTACTTCAAAAAAGAAAAACATATTAAACAGAACTTCAGATAAAAATTGAGTTTAACTAAAAGTAAAGCGTTCAACTGCACCCTCCATAAATGATCTGTAAATACAATAACAAGTTTGGTGTATCTCACATGTGGCAGAGAAGTAATAATATATTGCTATAATATATGAAAAAAGGGTCCTAGAGTTAAATAACCTAGTAGCATGAGGTTCACATATATGCAACACAATTCTTGTATAAAAAATAAACCTAAGTTTCATACCGAGTAATAGGTGGCATTTGCAAACTGGTAACCGTTAGAACAGTCATTGTGGAATGAAGAATCTGAGTCCCAAAGGCAGAAGTCAATTCCAACCAAAATCATAAAATCAGGACAGAATAGCAGTATAACTATTATTACTTTTCAGTTGTTTTCCCTCATTTGTAAAGCAAAGGTTTAGTAAAGCCGAATATAAACCAAAGTGTGACAACTGTGCTGGCACTGTTTCAAATATTCGTGATGTTGTATTTGAGCAGAAAAAGGTATATGACTTGACCTATAATCACAAGCATTCTTTTAAGAAACTGGCAATGCCAAAGACCAATCTACTCAAAGAAGCACACAATGGAAGTAATATGACAGAGAAATTTACTCCCAATATAACTGGAGTGCCATTGGATTACCCACAGAATAGACTTGAAAATAAGTTTGTCACAAAATTGGATACTGCAAATTAATATAGATTGTAGACTTGCCTAGAATAACTTTCACCACATGAAGATGGCTAAAAATAGCCAATGGACAGTAGACTAAACCCCGTATCTCACCACCAGCACAATAGAAATCCTTTTGGCAACCAGACTCTCAGAAAACCTCAGCTAAGGACATTTGTGATAGGAAACCCAACAATGCTAGACAAAACGTGTCCAAACTGATATAGCAATGAAATTTACCAATTAGAGCTTGCCAGTTTTAATGGGAATACAAGCTCAATGACAAATCCATTACGTCGTCGAACTGTAATGAGCTCATGCCCATACCAATAGGACCTGTCCTCTCTTTAAGGAATATGGAGGAAAAGTATTAGGCTTTAACCTTCAATCTCCCCCGCGAGCTGCTTTTTTGGATTATTTTGGGAGTTTGATTTGGAAAGCGCCCCAGATGACAAGGGTCCAGGAGTGCTATGATCAAAATCATAATTAAATAGACCATGCTGATTGGAAATTCCTTGTGGACCTCCCAACCCACAATGTGAACATCGCTGCCTACTAAGAATGGAGCTACATTTGAGCCCTAAGCCTCTAGGTTGAAATCAAAATCAAAACTTACACTACACAAAATATGAAACAAAACTGCTGTCATCTTGAAGGAAGCCATCTTGAAGGAAGCCAACCTTCTAAGCTTATCATGTTCCCCTCATGGAACATATTAAAAGGTCACACTGTGAATGTTTATCTACAATTCAAAACTTCAAGCTTTCATAGACAATAAACCCAATAAAGAAACAAGGAGAAGTTATATCAGATCTTAAAACAAGGCATCATTTCAGCACTTTCTAAGCATACCAAGGAACAAAAACATAGGATTAAAGCCAAAACCAATAAAATATTGATTTGATGTTCGATGTACTGATTGGAAGTAACAGTTTAAAGGCCGCAACCTTTTAACATGGTGAAAAGAAGACATTCAACCGTCCAAAAAACTTACTTCCATCAATGAGATTTCTCGGTTTAACTGATCCAATTCGGGCTGTTTTTTGTACTTTCCATTGATATCCAGATGATGAGGAGGTGTCCTGGGCTCTAGCTGTCCCCTCCTAGATGTCGAGTCCACTTCCATAGGCCTGCCAACCGCCTGCATTCTCTCTTCAAGCACATCTATATGGACCTCTCTACGATACACAACGACCCACTGAAAATCTCGTTCATGGGGACCTGAAAATTTTATCATCCATTCCAGGCCCACAACAATGTGTTGTTGGCACTGTATGATATTTGTTTCTATCCGTCAATGCCAAAACCATACACAAAAGAGTTGGTTTGCCAAGGTGGCCATGGAGGGTCCAGCTAAAATTAAAAACATTGTGCACAACAAGACCTGCAACGATGGATCTTGCAACTTCCGGAGAATTAGCTGCTGGACACTCTCTGCTCTGAACTTACTTCGAACTCCGGACAAGGAATTTGTAGACCACCGTGGATGCCTCTGCATATGCAAACATCTAGCACTTGCAGGATGCAGGACACTGCATGCATGACACAGAGAACATGTAGCAAAAACTTAGGACAAACTAAGTGGTGCTTTTGATAAAATGTTCATCTTTGAAAACTTTGGATAACAAAAACTTTTCATCTCTGAAAACTTTGGATATCTTATTTTTACCCCAAACATAATGTCTTGAAAGCTGCGAAGCGCACAATAATACCCCCAACTTTGTTGTCCAATAAAAAATTACATAATAAATTTTATAGTATTTTGTAATATGAAAACTTTGGTTAAAGTTGTGATGTACAACAATATTTTTTGGTCAAACAAGAGATTAATACACCGTCAACGCACAATCGATCGCTAAGAGTCCCAGGTAGGGACTAATAATAAGAAATTTAGTATTTTTATTAATTTGATTGATGTACTTATTGTTATATATAACAATTTAATAATTGGTTATGAGTTAGTTTTAATGGTTAAGAATATTTGTTTTTTTTCTTTTTGTTTTTTAAGTTATTGATTTAAATGTGGAAAGGATAGGGAATTTAAAACTCAAAGCATTGTGCATAGGGTTTACCTTCCCTAGTTGCACAGATAAGTGGAGTTAGATAAATGAATTTGGTGTCTAGATAGAATAGTAAAGCTCTTTTTTAGTTCAAATTTGGCAATAAATTTGTTGGAAGAATCATGGTTTTGTGTTGTTTAAAATGTGTTTTTGATTGCATAATGGATTCACTTCCTTGAAAAACCATTAAAGCACTCGAGTTATGCAAATTTCACAACTCAAACTTGTTATTGCAAAACATCCTCAAATTTTGGGCAAAATTGTTCAGAAAATATGCCCAAAAGAAGGCCAAACATAGAAGATTCATACCATGGTTTTTTCATATTTGAAAAGTCACCTTACTTCTATTTCATGTTTGAGTGTTGAATGGTTGCTCTAGATTTATTTATTTATGCAGGTAAATGAGGTTGTTGCTAAAAAATCATGGCATTCCATGCATTCAATTGGACCATTTTGTTGTGTGTTGATAGCACTTCAGTAATGGAGATGTAATTAATTTTCATACATTAAGTATATTTACTTAGCATAGATTAACTAATAGCCAAATGAACCTTTTTTCCAAGTATTTTTTTCTCGTTAATTTTTCCTAGAATATGATAAAGACTTTTAATAATCATAAGTTTAAGTCATTTAATTTATAAAGCTCGAGTGCACCAAGGATTTTTCAAGATACTAAATCCATTTATGCATTGAAAAACACATTTTAAATAACAAGAAATCACAATATCACTCAAAATTGTACCATTGAGTCTTGATAAAACAAGCCATTGGCCATTTATTTTAACATATGTAGTCATTTCCTTTAAAACAATTTTTGTATAAATGGGAATCACTGTTAAACTATTGCTCCCCTCAATATGAAAGGCAGAACCATTCTCGAGGGATTATAATATGGTGGAGGATTCGATCTCCTTATGGTTTGGTTTATTATATTAGAGCATAACATTTATTTACCAAATTAATTTTGTATATATCCTAAGATTTATTGGTGCAAAGAAGTTGTTTGAATCTCAATGGGCACGTTTATTTTGAGGGATGAGAATGTGGTTTGGAGAAGTTGTTGGAACCTTCGTGGGCATGTTTATTTTGAGAGATTACAATGTGGTGGAGCGATAGATCTCGCATTATGGTGAAGCTATCACAACCCTAACCTTTGTTGGGGTTCCTACATGGTAGGCATGCATTAGATTTTTCATTCTCTCCTCTCATGTCCGTCTTCCTCTTTTCCTCGGTGGTCTGCTCACAGATGCCTCGGTGGTGATCTTCTTTCGTGTTCTGCTTCCCCTTTTTTGTCCCTTCTCTCTTGCTTTTACCATCTTCTCTTGTTTTTTCCAAACAAAATCTCTGCTGACCTGCAACTTTTCGTGTTTGCGTTGTCGGTGTTCCAGGGACTGGTGAATGATTAGGTTAATGATACCTGTAATGTGAACCAATATTACGTTATTAAAACCAATAATTATATCATCCATAATATTCTGCCATTTTTTTTTATTTGATTTTCTGCCTTGTCATTCTTAGTCTTCTCTTTAATCACCTTTTCTCCCTCTCACTGAGGCCTCCCTAATGTTTCCTCACTCCTCTTCTCACTGCAACTCCCCAATTCCCATTCCCCAGGTATCCCCTTCCCCACTTATGGTCAAACAGTCTGGAGGCTTTCTTGCAATCATCATATGAGTTAAGGTTTTCCTGCCAATCCGCTACCTGGACGAACCCCTTCTTCATAATTTTGTGAAGCCACTTCCTTTGAGTGCCATGACTACCCAAATTCCTCCTCGGTTTCTTTTCCTCCTGACTTACACTTCCCTTGTGGTCTGGGGTATACCATTTTCTAGCCCACAAGGTCATTTTCCTACCCTTAGGAGATGAAATTCGCTCCCGTCTCCTTTCTATCTCTTCCCCCATCTAGATTTTTTGCCTCTCGCCTCCCTGGTTCTGGGAGCAATAGCTTCCCCTACAACTCACATAGGTTTCAGGGTCTTTCCTCTACTCACTTTGACCACAATTTCTAGCGGCTGGCAATCTCGTTTTCTCCCCGGTTTCGTTTTTCCTTCACGGTTTCTCATAGGTCCCAAATTCTCCCCCCCCACCCCTCTAGGATGGCCATCCAAGTATACCCAAACCTTGACATCAAGCAATTATAATTGAAACCACTATATTTGCCATGGTTTTCCTCCGTGACGAGACCAAACAATGTTATGTTGCCCTGAGACCAGCCAGGCCCCTTGCAGGGTTCGAATTGCCCCGCCACCCTTCCAGGATTTCTATCCACTTGAACCCATACATAATAATCATGCAATTGTACTTAGACTATATAGTTTCCCATTTCTTTCTTTAACTGACAAACCAAACATTCTTTCCTTATTTTCCACATTATTCTCCATTTGCAAGGCATTGTTACTCTATTGCCAGAGGAGGGAGCTGTAACTACACACCCATTTCTGTAGATGAATTCTAGTTGTTGTTCATCACCCTTCTTCTCATGACATTCGTCACCTTCTTCATTCACGCGATCACCTTGCATACAAATGCCCTGCTTCCTTTCAACCTTTTCCCTTAACCTGCTCCCCCACCTACTTGTCCTCATTACCGATGTACCTGGCCCTTTCCCTTTTTTAATTTCCACCTCCTCCTCCTTTGTGTGAGGTCCTCGGTTGAGGTGCCCACCTCCTATCCATTGATTTCCCTTCGTCATTTCCTTCCTTTCTTCGGATTCTCCAGCCACCTTCTTTTCCCTTGTTCCTTTTGCCACTTGTCCCATCCTCCTTCCATCTGTCCTGCACTTCCTCCGCCTGCTGTCTCCCATGGCCCTTCACACCCCAATCGGGGATATAGAGCATCCTTTTTGAAAGCTATAGGACATAAAGTTATTTCCTTCGATCTGTTAGGTGGGAGAAATCCATTGCGTTGCATAATAAATGTAGGGCATGATAGGGAATTTTGGTCTCTAGATACTTCCACAATAGCTCAAGAAATGGGAGTTAGATCTATTAGTTGTATTAGCAATGGAACAATTGAGGATCAATTGATACTACTTGTTCATATGACCAATGGAAATGCTACAATAATTTTTTCCTTAGACGTAAACAATGAAAGGTGGTCAGTTCTTCTAGAATGTCCACAGTGGTTGGATGAAAATTATACACCCATCTCGTGGAAAGAAAAGTTGTATTTAGTGGATATCAATCGTTGGCTATTTTGATACACTAATGATCCTAGTGATGTCATTCCCATGCACTTAGACTTTAAGAGGAACATTTGAATGGTGGGAGACATGAGAATGCAACTTTCACTAGGTGTTTAATGGGGTTTCCCAGATTTCATCATGGTTGTGAGTGTAAATTTATAGTCAAGATGAATTTAGGTAAATTTATAATGTCCTCCAAGTCTGGAACACTCTATGCAACATGTCACACCATGAAAAATTTATACAATATTTTGTGCCATATTGAGGATCCCCATTTTGACGAGTATCCCATTGACAATATTTACGTTATAGATGACTTAGCAACTAGATGGAGGCAAATACAGAGATGGAAAAGTGAGCAAACAATAGGTTGTTCCATTCAAACTCCCCAGGTTCCCACATGATATTCCTCAAGGTAAACGCCAAGATGGATGCGCTTTTTATGTAGTGGACGACCTCGTAGAATATAGAGGACGTAGAATAATTTGGGATGAATCTTGGGTGGTATACTTTGGAGATTGATGAACACATTAATCTAGGATAAATATTGCTTTTTAGCTCTGCCAGTCATCCAAAATTCCTAAAAAAATACTTTTCTTCCCACACCCTAGCCATGTCCACAAGAGACCTATTCATATTAAGTAACAATACCATGTAAGTACCTAGATCAAGCGAATCTGGAATATTTTGAGACATAATGGATCATAGGGTCATATAATTTCCACAACCAAGAGATATATAAGTGCTTTGCATCAACGTTTCCATCTTCAGATGAAGCCACAATGTAATGGAGGGCATACAAGTTGCCTACTCTGTGGGGAAATATAATCAAATTTGATAGGATCTCAACTTCCTCCATAGGGATCAAGGATTATGTACCCCTTTGGTTCTTATTCCAGTAGCCTCCAAGTTCCTCCAATGGTAGCCTTTGGTATTAGACTTCTAACGTAATCTGACTTTGCCTTCAAATAGATCTTGTAGCATTCACCAAAATCTTTGGTGCCTCACGAGAGAGTTGCATGCTTCTTCAAATTTTGTCTTTATATTTTCTATTTTGGTATCGGAGCCTGGTTACTTGAGTATAGAGCCACGAGCCTATGTTGAGTAAGTCTGGTGAGGTTAAATCATGTTGTTGTGGCTATTGGGAGGTCGTGTGAGTGTGGAAAACTATGGGTGGAGTTGTATGTTCGCCAAGGAGTTGAGAATGCATGTTACCAAAACCACAGATCTATGCCATGAACGATTATTGAAGTTGTTAGAGCGATTGAGGAAAGTGCCTGGCGTGGGAGAAGTGTTTGATTGTTTCCAACAAAGCAGCTGGAGCGTAGAGGAGTGTACAATCTTGCATGTCTAAATTCGTTGTGGAGTTATTGCTAGTTCTACTCTTATGGAGCACAGATTCCTTATTTTCTTTTATGTGTGGTGAGTGTAAAGTGTGAGACTGCCATATTTTGGAGCATAGAATCCTTATTTTTTACTGTTGGTGTTTATGTTAAAGTGAACGACATAGTCAAATTTGGTCCTACGAAATCAAATCCTAAGAAATTGTGAAATTTGTTGCTAAATCAGATGCTATGAAATAATGAAGCTTTCTATGAAATCAGTTGCTATGAAACTGTGTACACCTGGTTTGATTTTTCTTAAGCTATTTATGCATCATTTTTTAAATAGTCAATCATTATGTGCGAGCTTAAAATTTCTAATTGATTTGGAAATTGGAGAACGTTTTGCTTCAAGATGGCTAATCCTTTAGCATAATCATACCTGAATGAAACAACCAAGTTGGATGGCTTGAACTACGTGAATTGGAAGTTTAAAATGAAAGCATTGATGGAGGGATATAATGTTTGGTTAATAGCGAGCGATGATGCAGTAAATTCAGAGGTAAGTTCAAGAGCTAGAGTTGCATCAATTCTATATTGGGAGAAGCGAGAGACTAAGGTGAAAATGTTGTTGTGAATGTCCATAAAATACTATTATACTACATATTAGAGACTGCATACATCGAAAGAGACTTGTGTACTACGCTCAAGGACTTGTATGAAACAAAGAATACAAATCAACTCCTTTCCTTGAAAAATAAGATTTTGTCTATTTAAATGGAAGAAAATGATGGCATCAATAATTCTATTTCAAGAATTAAGGACTTTAAAGGTAAACTTGGAGATATAGGAGAAGCAATATATAACACTGACCTAGTCACTATAACCTTAATGAGATGTTAGATGAGTATCAAATGTTCATTACAAGTCTTGTAGCAAGAGAGAAAGCTCCCACTTTTGATGAGTTGGAAAGTATACTCATGTAGGAGAAAGAAAGATGAAGGAATCACACACCACAAAATTCTCATTTATTGCTGATGGAAAAAGGAAACCACCTATCAAAAGGAAGCCTTGGGAAGGTAACAAAGGAGGAAAGTCACCAAAAGGAAAGCCAACATTTTGTAAGCCACTATTTGAAAATTTATAATAAGGTATTACACCTTTGAAGGTCAAACTTAAATGTTATTATTGTGGCAATTTTGGACACTACTCCAGGGATTGCATGAAAATAAAATACCATGAGTCTAAACATAGAAATAAGAGGTACATTGGTAATTTTGTTGATATAGGAGAAACAATGAATGATGGCATAAAAAAATTTAAACTATTTGTTACAGATCTTTCACTATTGTTTGAAATAGATGATCCAAATACTTGATTTTTTGATTCTTGAGCCTCCACACATATGTCTTGTAATAGGCATTGGTATGAGAACTTTAATGAAACTAACAATGGTATGAATATATATCTTGGATATGATCATGGACATGTAATCAAAGGGTATGGTGATGTTCCATCGACATTACCTAATGCTTGTATTAAACTACTTCACTATGTGATGTATGTGCATGATATTAAGAAGAATCTAGTCTCAATCTCTACTATAACTGATCAAGGCTTAAATGTTGACTTTATAAATTCACGTTATGTGGTAAAAGACATGTAGGATCACTTCAAAGTCATTGCAACATGAGTTGTAATTGGAGATTTGTATAAGCTCAATGTGACAACCAAAAGTCATCAAGCAATTGCATCCACAACAATGACAACATAATCTATTTGGCATCAAAGGTATGGCCACATAAATTTTCATGATATATTACTACTAAAAAAATGAAGAATTATATAAAGGCTTCCAATACCTGAGAATGAATATTCCCATGTAAAGGGTGTTCATTAGGGAAGATGCACAAGGAAGAGTTCACTACTCATATAGATAAAAGGAAAAGGGATGTTCTAGAACTTGCGCATATAGATGTATGTGGTCCTATGCAAACTAGATCATTAGGTGGAGGATATTATGTTTTGATATTTATTGATGATTGCATGAAATATACATGGGTATACTTCATGAGAAATAAGAGTGATGCATTTGAATATTTTAAGAAGTTCAAAGCTATGGTTGAAAGTGTTATAAAATCAGAAAGACATAAATAGTTTCTTATACTTGATAATTACTTGTGATGTTCTTGACTTCTTATTAAGTTTTTTTTTATATCTTATTTCTTTATTTCATCAAGAAATTACTAAAGAAAAAACGCATAAAACAAGGGACACCAGATATAGGCACTATGTCAGGGAAAACCCCCCTCGAGGGAAAAACCCAGTCAAAATTCTCTTCCTTTCAATAATATTCTTTGAGACTCTTCACCCTAGACAAACACAAAATCTTTCCTCCACACGAAGTCAGCCTCCCAGATCTTCAACCTCTTTTCTAGCAACTTCGACTATGTAGTACCTTCCGACATCAGATAGCTTCCAACATTAGTGAAACCTAGAAAACTTCGATCTCCCAAACTAGGGCACGAAATAGAGAGAGAGAGAGAGAGGCACCAAAATTTTGCTTTTCATCTTCTCCTTAAACTCCACCCAACTCACACTTCCTTTGGCTTTCTTAGACCCACTTCACACTTCTCTGCCTTCGTTAGGGATATTGAACTAGCTTGAGATGAGATGCTCCAAATGAAGTCGACTTGCTTCTATTTATAGGATTGAAGGGAGGTTGAATTAATATACTTAGGCCGACTTGATCTCTTCTAGGCCGACTTGGTGCGGAGGTGTTGATGGTCTAGACCCGCCAACATGTCAAGGGGATATCCCTGGTAAGAAGTTCAATTAGACCTCAAACTGTTTGGTGTAGGAGTCCCAACAGTGGGTCATAAGGTAATGCGTTGACCGTGATGTTGCACAGAGGCAAGGAAGATAACTTTGTTAGTAGCGAGGATGTGACTGATACAGTGAGTCAAGGAAGGTGTATGAGAGGTTCTAACACATCAAGGGGAAATGAGGGTGAAGGTGAGTTCCAGGTTGAAATGGATCAGTCCCAACTCAACTAGGAACACACAACACAAAAAGATATGCCAACTTCCGGTGGAGCAATCCACTTGGATTGAGCAGTTACATCTTACAAGGTAAGATAACATGTATAGCACTCATGGATCAGTTCGAGACGAGTGCAACATTTGTTACAACAAGGTTCATGTGAAAGGTCTGTTTGATGTCCGACAAAGCAGTTGACACAGACTAGACAACATTAACAACATATACAACATATTAATGACAAGATTCATATAATTTCATACAAATCAGTTCATAAACAAATACGTAAGTTAAACAACATATATCATTAAGGAAACTGGAACAGTCCAACTACAATAACAACATATGCATGAAAATGTGCTGGTTCTTATTATATAAAGAAGTGTAAGTCATAATCATACAATACATCCGAGTAAACCTGCTAGCCCCAACGGTGGAACATTATAGCCACATCTGCCTGCTCCTCCAAAGAGATGAACTAGCTCTGTGAAGTGGAGAAGCCAAGGCCAGTTACAAGATTGTCCAAGCTCTATCCAAGATAGTATTATCAGAAGCTTGGCTAACCAAAAGCCTGTACAATGAGTTATGAGGGACTATTTATAGCAAAGGGTGGGGTGACCCTTGACATTCCCCTTTGTGACCATCTAATTAACCGCATGAATCTTCACCTACTCTATGATTGTTACATTCACTCTTGACACGTGACTTACACTTGACATGACTCAACATTACAATGCACATGTACCCATGCGAACAATGGCTTGAACAAGCCAAACTAGACATCATTCTAACTTAGACGAATATAGAAGTACAACTGCCCAACATCATCATGCTGATCAATAGTAACATATTGATGCCAAGATTGGTAGTCTTTGATAGTGTCTGTGTGTTCCACTGTGACATCTATCTAGAACCTGAACCTTGCCTTCATAGCATCTGTGTACACTGCTTCAGCTCGTCTGTCCAACGCGTCTGAAAGCATGCACATCATTGTCTTAAATGTGGCCCTACCAACAACATACTTGTGCATGATGTTTGCACTGATAAGAAAGTCCAGGCTAGTGGCAATGCTCTAGTTGCATCGGCTAAAGCAACTGGATTCTTGTGCACATTAGTCACGATCACTTATTCTTCAACTTCCTTGGGGGATGTTTGGTCGTTCGGAGTCTGTTCTCTGTGAGACTGCACAATTCTATGGTGAGATTCATCAAAGGAGATGTTGTGCACCTTTGCTTCCGGCTAACCACCAAGGATCTCAGTGCCTCCTTGGTCATTCAAGACTTTCTCAACATATCGATGCATTGAAGCGGGTGAGTTGACCTCTTTGTGGTGAGGCATGAGGTCGATGTCCTGTTCCATCTCCTGCTGCTCCATGTATGCATCCAACTATTCAAGAGTATGTTCTATCTCATGGGCAAAGTCTTGCTCCTACGAGGGTTCACCCTATTCACTTGATGCCAACTGTTCAAAAGAATCAACTACTTGTACGGGTGTTGCTTCGTCTATCTGCACATGATGCGACTCCTACTGTATCTGTTGTTGTTGCACATGCTTCTCCTATTGGCGCAACTCTTGTTCTCTTCGAAGTTGCTCCCTTAGCTCATGCAACTCCTCTACTTCTTCCATTCTCTTGTTATCCCTCTGCCTTCACGCGATGCACTTGTCACACTACTGCCCCTTTTGCTGAATAGCCATAACTTCTTGTTTTACAAGTTGATCTACTCGAAACTTGCAGCTTTTATCCTCTTCCATGCGGTCGTAAATCTTCCTCTTCCCTTTGTCGAGCACAAGTATGCTTGGATTTGCTACCTCTACTATTGCTGCTACTGTTGGTGCTCTCTGTGATGCTGCTTCATGTTGCTTTTCTAACCACTCTACGACGAAGCCGACCTATTCATTAGGTCTGGAGGAATTGTAGCAATACCTCCATGAGTCCTCCTCGGCCCAATGACATGCACCATGGATCCAGTTGAACTGAACTTTCGCATAGTGATCCTTCACAATGCAATGTGGGTCATACAGGTTGAAGCTTCGGATTTCAAATGGGTACTTCTTCATATGTTCTTCTTCAACATCCACTTTATTAATACTCCGGATCTCGTGTAATCCAATCTCAACAGAAGACTGGGCCAAGGTGCCTTCTTCTTTCACTATAGTCTAGCTGTCAATCCTGCCGAGATGTGATACACTACTTCCTACATGACAAGTACATCCAAGGAAAGCTTTGGCAGAACATTTAGAGGCTTCTTCACACTGAACATTCGAATGAAAGTGCTAGATAGTGAGGCATACCAATCTACAATGTCTAAAAATGCCTTCATCGCTTCCTCTAACATGCAGGGTGGATCCTATTCGAATATCAACCTGTACACTGGGGTGACAAAATGGTCAGACAATCGTATGATTACTCCTTTGAAGCAACATTTGGACCACAACTTGAAATACGCGTTCACAACAATATTTTCTGGTTACCATGCCCACTCCAATCTCAGGAACTCATGTTGGGCACAGACTACATATAGAATGTAGGAAGACATGTAAATCTCTACATGCATGCCTTCGGGTGACTATCGAGCCTTCGTGAGTTGTTCCTTCAGCCGATGAGCCAGTATGCCGCACCAGTTGCATGGTCTTCCTTCTCTAGCTAATTGTTCCAGTGCGATCACCCAACTTTGAGGGAAGGTCTCAGTGCTTTCTTGGCCACACAGTCAACATTCAAATATGACCAAGTATTGGTACACCTTCCTTAATATCTTTGTCATGTAGATATGGTTGGGTGTCATCATGAAACAAGATGGCTCCTTTACCCAATATTTCAGAATATCTTTGTAGTGAGCTCTGTTGTTGGGCAAGCTAAATGGGGGAGTCATGACAGTCACCGGCTCTGACATCTGATACATCTCATCATAATTTCATTCCTAGAAGGTTTCAAGCTTCATCCCACTAACACTAATCAAGGTCATCATCTCAGGGCCAGTGTGAGAGATGATCTAGTGAATCATGTTCGTGCATGGGAACACGAGGTATTTGCATGAAATTCGGTACAAGTTAGACATATGAATATTCACGTACACCTAATGGTCTTTGAGGTCTTCCCCAAAAGTGCCTGCGAATGTTTCATTAAACTCTTGCCGCTTCAGTTTGATGTCCTTGTCTAGATACAACTTTGTGTCTTCATAGATCAGCATACTAGAGGACATCTGTTCAGCTGTTTCTCTAGCTGCAATACCATCAGTGTCCTGAGATCCTGTTCTCTTGGAAGCCATCGAGACAGATGAACACTTGAAAGATCTGGAAATAAGAAACATGCATGGCAAGAGATATGTAAGTGAAAACAAAGTAAATCTGGGAAATGACACAAAACATACCTAGGAAACTGGTGAGGAAGATTGCACAAATTTTACTAGGAGGTTGGGTGACTAGATGCTAGAACTGCATAAAAGGAAGTCTGGGCTGTCTGGGAGGTAGATCTGGCTGCTGGATCTGTGAAATGCACAATCCAGTCAGGTAGCTAGCTGCTGGGATTGCGCAATGCCTCTGTGTGAGGAAAACACTTAAAGCTTGAGTACTTGATGAAGCAAGAGAATGTGCAGTGTAAGGTTGGTAGGGAGGCTCCAAAATAGGCTAAAGAAAATTTTTGGAGGGTGGTTGTAGCCGCTACAACACTTGGCGACACACTGGTAGAACTCCAGCTCTCTGAATGGACCTTGTTTGTGGAAAGCAAGTCTAACACCTCTGGAAGTATTGTTCAACTCTCAACTCATCTTGGCTTCACACTAGATTGATTGTAAGATGTAGCATCTGCCAAAATCTTGGTCGATTGACACACATTCCAAGCCAAGGCAACACAATTGTTTTGATTGGGTTTGAGGGGTATATAGGTGCACAAGTAGTATAGTCGTCAGAGTCTTAGTTTCATCTCTGGTGTTGCTCCACTGCCAACAGGCCTAGACAATACTCCGGTGGAGTCACATAGGAATAAAAGAATCGTTCCACTCCCAGCGAGCCTGGTTAGTACCTTGGTGAAGTTACTTGAATCACCTCCCTGCACAAGAGCCTTTCTCTTCATTCACCTTATTCATTTTTCATTTTGATTTTTTTTTACTTCTGTTTTTTTTTTTCACTATGCATAGAACTTATTCATTTAAAAGGCGGAAGAGGGATCCTACCTTATTGAGAGCAGAGGATGTTGTTCCATGAGAGAAGTAGTTTATTATATCTCTGACGTGCCTATTAAGGTTCCCCCCCTCACCTTACTCTACTTGACTGAGCTGAAAAGGGTTAACACAAAAACAATCGATTAGAGAAGGTGACACTTGTTAGCGTGCAATCTTTGTGTTTCCACCAAGGTTCGTTTCGAACAATACGTATTTTCCTTCGATGCATCAGGGAATAAAAGTAACAAGATCATCACACAGAGGCAAGATGATAGATAACCAAGTAGTGATAGCTGTACAAGCCATCTTATACTTTACTGAGCTCACTCCAAGAGTCATACATGGTTTCATATAAAACTAACCTATGAATGAAACAAGCGAACAAACTAACAATTAACAAAGCAAAGTATGAGCAGAAGCAAAAATGAAAGAGAAGCAAGTAATAAAAGCATGTAAGAAAACAAGCATGCAATCAAACAATTGAAAACAAATACTACTCCTACTCCTACACGAATGGTGCATGAGCCTGATCATGTGAAGTGATACTTCCAATGTAGTCACCAACGCATTGGTAGACCCATGTTGGTGAAGGCTTGGTCTACAAACAACCTAGTTGTGTGAACCAACAAGCAAGAAAATGATAACAATGAAGACAACCACACTTCATTATTCAAAGTGCCCACAGGACATAAGTGAGTGCATGTGCATGACGGGCAGTCCGTGGACTTATCATGGTGCTGTGCGACACTATGTGCAACTTTGAAGCATACACACACTCTTGACTGTGACATGCAAGCAAACAAAAGAAGTAAAGATAACTTGCGCTGCACATGGGTTCTTGCAATGTAAGACTCCTCCAATGCATGAGAAATGGGATCATGCAAACTGAGTGGAGGAAGTGTGATCTATGTGTGAGATGGGTCTTCAATGCATACAGATGAGTGATGAGGAGCCTTGGGTGATTGAACAATTTCATTATCAGAAGTGGGACTAACCCCAAGAGAGCGAGGGCCTGACATAACCATCAGCTCAAGCTGAATTGCCTCGACAGTCTTGGGTGTCTCAACTTCATCATCAGGTAGATTTTCAAACATCGGTGGCTTCAAAATATCAATTGCGACAGATTCAATATCGTGATAAAAATTGGAAGCAAATGGATCACGACAACCATGATTGAAAAATCAATGAATTCTTTGGCATCCTCATGATCAGATGAATCAAATAGAGGGGTAGATGAAAAACAAACCAACTCATCCTCTGTGTTTCCAGGAAAGACAGATGAAGGGTCAAGTGGATTTTCAATGAATAACTCATCCTCTTCATTGTTGAGTGATGGACTAACATCCGGTGAGTCCCGCGAGTGATCAACAATGGGTGCATCTTTGGATGAAGACACACATGCAAAATCGTGGATGGTAGGCTCACCAAAGAGGTCAGGAAAGAACGGAGGGGGCTCGGATGTAAGGGAGTAATCCTTCGCCCAATGTTGATGCTCAAGATCCCACTCATACTCTTCATGAATGACATCGCATGTTGGTTGTGCAACACAAACTTCGTCAGTGGTTTGTTCCTCATTCACAACAAGTGAAGAGTTCGGAATGGGCGAACACAAGACAACATCATCTGGAGGAACACTCGAGTGCAAAGACAGAGGTTGAAGAAAAGAATGAATATGAGAACTCAAAGGACTCACAACCAAATTTGCATGAAAATTGAGTGGAGTGATGTTGGGAGAGTGTGAAGGTTGAACAGGTGTACAAGCATGATCCTCAACATCACTAGGCGATGGTGGAGCTATTGAATGAGAGGGAGGTAGATGGTCCGTTGAGAAAGTGCTCGCTTCCACATGAGATTGCATAGCTCCATCAATGAAGAATGTTGAGAGAGGCTTGATCTCAAGCTTTCTCTTAGGATGGGCATATTTCTTAAAGTAATACTTGAATTGGTACCAAAGATAAATAAAATTTCATTTGGCTCCTCAGAGCTTGAAACTAAAAGTCATGGAAGCACTGCCAAAAATCAATAATGGATTCACGCAGAGCCCTCCGTTGCTATAACAGTTTTTGGTCAAGATGGTCTGGATCAAAATGATAGAACATGTCATCAATAAGATAAAAAAGAACTACTCAAATGAGTGCACGGTGTTAGCTAGTAGGCTTCGAACCCAATGAAATGGAGTTTTGTGAAGTGTGTATGTAAGCAGCAAACCGACCTGTTCGTCAGAAAACTCATCTTCCTCATGAATCATGGAAAGAAATTTATGTAAGTTCTTAGGCCATGCCACTTCACCTTCACCATAATACGTGAAAGTGGATAAGATATTGAAAAGCTTCCCCAAGATGGAGACATCTTCACGATTCGAAAAACATCTCACGGGAAGAAGAGTGTAAGACTCCATGAAAGATATGCAAAGTTCAAAACTGGATGAGAGGACACAGCTTGTTGTCTGGCCATCCTTCTAGCTTCAGAAATGTTGATGTGTTGGACCTGCCAACATATCAAGGGGATCTCCTCGGTAAGAAGTCCCATTTAGACCTCTGACCATTTGGTGTAGGAGTCCCAACAGTGGGTTGTAAGGTAATGCCTTGACAGTGATGTCGCACAGAGGAAAGTAAGATAACTCTGTCAGTAGCAAGGGTGTGACTGATGCAGTGATTCAAGGAAGGTGTATGAGAGGTTCTAACACATCAAGGGGAGATTAGGGTGAAAGTGAGTTCCAGGTTGAAAGGGATCATTCCCAACTCGGATAGGAACACACAACACAAAAAGACATGCACATATTCTAGCGGAGCAGTCCACTCAGATGTGACAATCACATCATACAAGGTAAGATAACACGTATAACACTCATGGATCAGTCTGATATGAGTGCAATGTTTGTTACAACAAGGTTCATGTGAAAGGTCTGTCTGATGTCCAGCAGAGTAGTTGACACAGACGAGACAACATTAACAACATATACAACATATTAACAACAAGATTCATATAGTTGCATACAAATCAATTCATACACAAATACGTAAGTTAAACAACATATATCATTAAGGCAACCAAACGGTCCAACTACAATAAAAACATATGCATGAAAATGTACTGGCTTTTATTATATAAAGAAGTGTAAGTCACAATCATACAATACATCCATGTAAACCTACTAGCCCCAAAAGTGGAATGTTACAACCACATCTGTCTGCTCCTCCAAAGAGATGAACTATCTCCATGCAGTGGAGAAGCCAAGGCGCGTTACAATACTGTCCAAGTTCTATCCAAGATAGTCTTATCAAAAGCTTGGCTGACCAAAATCCTGTACAATGAGTTATGAGGGAATATTTATAGAAAAGGGTGGGGTGACCCTTGACATTCCCCTTTGTGATCATTCAACTACCTGCATGACTCTTCACCTACTCTATGACTCTTACATCCACTCTTGACAATTGACTTACACTTGACATGACTCAACATTAGAATGCACATGTACCCATGTGAAAAATGGCTTGAACAAGAAAAATTAGACATCATTTTGACTTAGACAACTATATAAGTCCAACTGCTCGACATCCTCGTGCTGATCAATAGTAACATATTGATTCCAAGATTGGTAGTCTTTGATAGTGTCTGTGTGTTCTGCTGTGACATTTGTCTGAAACCTGAACCTTGCCTCCATAGCATCCAGGTACACTACTTGGGCTCCTCTGTCCAACTAGTCTTAAAGCATGCGCATCATTGTCTTTAATGTGGCCAGACCAGCAACATACTTGCACATGATGTCTACACTAATAGGCAAGTTTGGGCTAGTGGCATTGCACATCAACTCATTGAAGTACGAGTCAAGCTCCTGTTGGAACTACTTCTTGGTCTTTTACTAGGTGAGAGTCCCAAGTGATGGGATTGCATGTGTGTGCACCACAACATCCATGCTCTTGAATACTCGTGCATGGGAAGCCTGTGTGTTAGTGATGAGTTTTGGTAGGTGCTCATAGTTCTAGATTTGACTTTGGATACGTGCTTGCAACTCGACTGCATTGTCCCTCATCATCTTTGGCAAGTGAAGTGGGGCTCCCTTGTACTTTATCATCCATGCTTGCATGTTATCAACAATAGAATGTATGTTCTTAAAGACGCGTACTCTTCTCGCACACCGATGTTGGCATCCATGGATATGGACAACTACTTGGTGCACGATACCAAACTTGGAGTACAATTCTCGCATAAATGTATCCAAGGACAATACTTCATCTAGTATTTCCTTCTTCAGTTTAGCTCGGGCAGACATTGTCACCAAGTCTCCTCTCTACTTAGCCACTTGTAGTTCCTTCACCATTCGCTCATTCTCAACTATGAGGAAATGAACACTTGAGCTAGTGGCTTTGGCATGCACTCTAGTTGCATCGACCAAAGCACCTGGATGCTTATGCACATCAGTCACGATCACTTGTTCTTCAACTTCCGTAGGGGATGTTTGGTCCTCTGGAGTCGGTACTCTGTGGGACTACACAAATTTGTGGTGAGATTCATCAAAGGAGATGTTGTGCACCTCTGCTTCTAGCTGACCATTAAGGATATTAGTGCCTCCTTGGTTATTCAAGACTTGTTCATCATCTAGGTGCATTGAAGCAGGTGATTTGACCTCTTTGTGGTGAGGCATGAGGTCATTGTCCTGTTCCAGCTCCTGCTGCTCCATGTCTGCATCTAACTATTCAAGGTCCTGTTCTATCTCACAGGCAAAGTCTTGCCCCTGTGAGGGTTCACCCTATTCGTCTGATGCCAACTGTTCAAAAGAATCAACTACTTGTATGGGTGCTGCTTCATCTGTCTGCACATGATGCACACACTGTTGTATTTGTTTCTGCCGTGCTTCCTTCTCCTGTTGGCGCAACTCTTGTTCTCTTTGGAGTTGCTCCCTCAGCTCATGTAGCTCCTCTGCTTCTTCCATTCTCTTCTTATCCCTTTGACTTCATGTGATGTGGTTGTTGCACTGCTGCCTATTTTCTTGAATAGCCATAGCTTCTTGTTCTACAACTGAATTTTCTCAAAACTTGCAACTTTTCTCATCCTCCATGTCGTCGACAATCTTCCTCTTCCATTTGTCGCACACATCTATGATTTTCTCTGGTGCCTTTGATGCTGCTGCTACTGTTGGTGCTCTCTGTGATGTTGCTTCATGTTTCTTTGCTAACAACTCTACGACGAAGCTGACCTGTTCATTGGGTCTGGAGGATTGTAGAAATACCTCCATGAGTCCTCCTCGGCCCAATGACATGTGCCTTGGATCTAATTGAATTGAACTCTCACACAATGATCCTTCACAATGCAATGTGGGTCATACGGGTTGAAGCTTCGAAGGTCGAATGGGTACTTCTTCATCTGTTCTGCTTTGACATCCACTTGCTTGATACTCCTGATCTCATATAACCCAATCTGCAACTGAAGGGCTGGCCAAGGTGCCTTCTTCTTCCGCTGTAGTCTAGCTGTCAGTCATGTCGAGATGTGATACACTACTTCTTGCATGACAAGTACGTCCAAGGAAAACTTTGGTAGAACATGCAGAGGCTTCTGTGCACTGAACATTCAAATGAAAGTGCTAGACGGTGAGGCATACCAATCTGCAATGCCTAACAATGCCTTCATCGCTTCCTCTAACATGCAGGGTGGATCCTGTTCGAATATCAACCTATACACTGGGGTGAAAAAATGGTTGGAAAGATGTATGATTACTCCTCTGAAGTTGCATTCAGACCATAACTTGAAATACGTGTTCACAAGAGTCTCCGCCGATGACCATGTCCACTCCAAGCCCGGGAACTCATGTCGGGCACAAACTACATCTAGAATGTAGGCATACATGTAAATCTTTGCATGCATGCCTTCGAGTGACTGCCAAGCCTTCATGACTTGTTCCTTCAACTGATGAGCCAGTATGCCGAACCAGTTGCATGGTCTTCCTTCTCTAGCCAATTTTTCTAGTGCGATCACCCAACTCTCAGGGAAGGTCTCAGTGCTTGCTTGGCCACATAGTCGACATGCAAATATGAATTGGAGAAGTGGTATCTTTACACATAACTGTTTCAACTCTCCCAGAAGTTCAGTTTCTTCTGTGGTGGGTTGTGTTGTCCTGGATAATCTCTCAGGAAATGGTGGAATTGCTTTCGGTTCACTTTCCTCTTTATTTCCCTCAACCTTCTGAGGGGGAGACTGGCTATCTGGGAGAACCTTCCCAGATCGTAGGTTAATCTCCTGAATCTCCACAGCATAAGTTGGGCATGATGGTTCCCCATTATATACTTGTTGGGCCTATCTGTTGTTCGGGTTTGGGTTCAGCTGGGCAAGCATTTTGGGTTGTCTTGGTGGAGCAAGAGGCAATGGTTGTGGTTGAGCAGGTGGTGGAGGCAAAAGAGTGGGAGGAGAGTTGTATTGGGGCCTCCACCCCTGATGAGATGCATTCCACTGAGGTTGTGGCTGAGCATAGGATTGAAATGCATGAGCAGCTGGTTGGGCATGATATTAAGATGAATAGGACCAAGGCGGAGGTGTGGATCAGGAAGGATGAGCAGGAGGTCCCCATGAAGGTATGGAAGTGGTTTGTTTGGGGTTGTAGTATGCCTGAGATGTTCCTTGCATGCCCCGCTAGTATGGTCTAGGTCCATGCGATCTCCTTTGGTTCATGAAATAGAGTGGTTCAATGGCTCCTTCGACCCCCTGGTATACAACTTTAAGTCTGGGCAAGGAAGGGCACTTATTTGTAGAATGATCTTCTTCATAGACCGAACAAACCTCTATAGAGTTCAATGGACACTCGTTCCTAAGATGCCTTCTGGTGCACCTAGGACAGAAATAGGCCAAAGTCCTCTCTGTTTCCTCTTGTTTCCTTTTGATATGCAAGGTATCCATTTGCATGGCAAGAGTCTGCAACATCTCACTCTTGAAGTCTTCTAGCATGTTTCCAAGTTCACCTTTGAGGGATGAACTGGATGAGGAGGTACTGGCTATGGGTTGACTTCCCCCTACCTCTCTTTCTGGCTACCCTAGAATGGTTTCTAAAAACAGTCTTTATGTCTTCATAAGGTAGTTGGTAGATGTCTCCTCTAGCCAGTAGATGGAGGGTGTCTAGAAGGTCTTCCGGAATTCCCCTGAGCAAGACCAACTTCAGAGATTCAAGGTCAAGTGTGCACCTAGTCTTTTTATAACTAAGTTCGAACCTCTCTTCATAATCTTCCAAAGATTCATCACTTCCCATGGTCATTCGAAAGATTTCTTCCTTGGTGTCTTTTGACCTACAATAGTCTCGATATTTATTATTAAAGGCCTATTGCATCTGAGCCCAAGTTATGATGCTATTGCCAGGCAACCCCATGAACGAGTGCAATGTTGCATCCTTGAAAGTAGAAGGAAATAGTTTCAACTTTTGCTCATCTTCTTCATAGTCATAGGTTCAACAAATAACAACAACCTCAAACAAAAAGGTGTCAGGATCTTCTGTGGTCAATCCATGGAAGCGAGGTAGGCCTGAAGGGCTTATGTTCTTCATTTTAGTGTCCCCACTGGTCTCTCGGATGGGAAATGTACCCTCTACTCTTTCTCCATTCCCCCTAGCATTTATGTTTTCAGCCATTGTCTCAGGAATGATGTTTTCTTCTTCTTCTGCCCCTATAGGTTCTTCAAATAGCTCTGGTTGTTCACCTAAAGGTTCTTCCGGATCACTACCACCGAAGAAGAGAGAATGGTGGCTATGTGATGTATATGGTGGCTTTTTATCTGATGAAAGAAAGGAAAGCTTACTCTACAGAGGCTACTCTACTTGCAAAAAGAGAAAGAACGCTGAAATGTGAAGTCAACCTAGCAAACCCTACTTAACCATTTAATCCTACTTCTGCAGAAAGAGAGATGAAAAACCATGAAATGAATGCCATTACCTACTCAGGAAGTAAACAACATCTACTCAAGCTATTTCTAGAAGCGAAAGAGAAAAAAACATCTTTTTGGATTTTTTTATGTATTTTTAGGTGAAATTTTCTTGCATGTAATTTATTTGTTTGTGTGTGTGGCAGCGATTAGGTGGGATGGATAATGACTTTGGAATTTTCAGAGGTGTAGGAAGGTGTGAATGGGTCCTAGGAGGTCCCAAGTGGCCTTCTGGAGGCTTTTCCTGCAAACAAACTTCAAAAAGACACCTACAAGAAAATCTACAGGAGGCTGTAGGGAATCTACAGGAGGTCTATAGGAGGATGCCGAGAGAAATTTTAGAGCTTTTGAAGGTGGGAAAGCGGGTGGAAAGGGTAGCTGAAGGCTAAGATGTGTTAAGGTGTGTAGGGTTCATCAAGAATAATTAGGAGAGAGAGAGATGGTCGGATTTGTCCAAGGGTTGAGAGGAAAGTTTATGGGAAAAGTGTAGAAAACTAAGGCAGATTTGTGAGGGACTTTGGGTGACCTGTGGAACATAGATCAAAGTGAGATGGTGATGGCTGATTGGCTGAATTATTGTGAGAAGAGATTTGTTGCCAGAGAACTGAAAATCAAGCAATGAAATTAAGCAAGCAAAGAAACTAGATACATCAAAAAAACAAAAATTTCATCAAGCTAATCTAAACTTTGATCTAGGAAAGTAAACGTTGAAAAATTCTACATGAAAAGAAAGCATGGAAGGAAATTTATTGCAAAGACAGAAATGAGCATGGTGAAATAGATCTACAGCAAAGCATTTAACCTTCTAACAAACTGCAACCCTAGAAATCCTATGGAAAAGACAAATTTGTGTTTTTGTGGTAGCAAGAAGGTCTTGGCCTCAATTCATGGTCCCAAAGGGAGGAAAGGAAGTAAGCTCGAAGTTGAGCAGAGCAAAGCTGCAACAAAAATTCAAAATTTTGACTAACTCCCAACAACCTAATGAGGCCCTAGGCCTCTCTACTTATACAACTGAAGCTCCCAATAGCTTCCTTAAAATCAGGGAGGCTTGGCTCCCAAAACTTGAGATAAACAGAAGTTATCCTCCACTTGCTTGGTTGCCTCTTTGGTGCATTAATGTGGTTGCTTGTGCTCCAAGCTACATGGTGGAGAATTCGAAGTGGGGATTCATAAATGAGGGATGCCTTCCTATAAATCCTCTCCCTTGTCTTATTCGAATATTTGCTACCAAATGTCCATTAAATCTTTGACTTTGTCTCCAAAATTGACCAAAAATCTGCATTAAACACACATTAGACTCCATGGCATAATGACCAACCCAAATCACTCTATTAGCATAAATATAATAAAAAAACATGCAATAAACTAATGAGAATGGTGCATTAAGCTAAGTTAGGAGGCAAAATGAGCCCATATAATTACCCATTTATGGGGCTCATCAATAATTTATAAGAATCAAAAATACATTTCATACTTATGAAGACCGGACCTGGTTACACTTTTTTCAACAGACTCACCACACACCCTACGTTTGTGATCAAGGGCCCAAAGAAGAGTGAGTATTCCCAAATTCTAAAAATTGCATGGGATAATCCATAAATACATAAAATCTAAAGGAAATAAGGTGGAAAAACCCAAAAAGGAAGTTAACCACTGAAAGAAAATAAAACATATGGACACCACAAATGAGTTGTTTTTCCACAGTACTAGAATCTAGGTTAGGGTCTTAGAATCATTGACACTACCAATCCAAATACCACAACAAACTACTTTGCATAGAGGAATATAAATAGCAGTAAATAAACATGTGCACAATATAGACAAATTTTCACAAATTTTAATTGCCCAACTTTGTTATATTAATAAATTGTAATACAACGGTCTAGGGCTCTCGTACCAGAGATAATGGTCCTCATACATCCACCGAAACAAGACTACAACTAGGACTTGGTGTCAACAACTATGACAACCAAACTTCCCGAACAAGATATATTGACCATCTAGCTAATGTAGCACACTCTCTCAGCTCTTCTTGATCGTATCCTGAACACACTTGTCGAGTTCTTTGGCTTTGATCTACAGCAACACCTCTCTGCCTCTATCAATGAACCAACTCCATTAGGTCACTGAACACAGCTCCAACTCCTCTCTAACTGATCATTAGTCCTTCAACCCATCAACACATAGAGACTCTTGTCGAGTTGTTCACAACTCTGTTTGTGAACAACTCTCAATTGCCAACTGTTGGTCCTCAGTTCATTTGGGACTTCTTGCCCACTAGCTACTCCTTATTCATTCAAGGACACAACTCTTAGGGACTTCTTCCCACTAGTGCCTTCATGTGTTGCCCGATGATTACACACTTAGGGCATGGAGGTTTACCACCTATCACTTTCAAAAGTCCTCCAACAATGAACTTAGGCTAATGTAATCTGCTCGCCTTGACCTCCTTCCTTTGTCCTTCAAGGATCAGTCTTGAGCTTACACAAATATTTATCCTTCTTACAGCTTCCAAAGTCCTTCTTGTCCACTGATCTAGGGCTACTGAGACCATCCACTGGCTACCCTCTTTACAACCTTAGGATGACCTTCAATCTGTCCTCTTCTAGGACCTCGTCCACTTAGCAAAGAACAACTTGAAACATCATACTACATACCTGAGATGCAACTCTACTCCATGCCCTAGTGACTTAGTTTTTTGGCCCACTGATTAGGGATTTTTGTGCCACTACAACAACCCTTAACTCGTCCTCAAATCTCCTCTTAGTTCTACTCTATCCCGCCTTCCTACTATATTCGACCTTCTCCAAGGTTGTCATAGCAAACTTTGCATGACTTGTCTTGGCTACTTCTATCTTTGAGGCGTATTCCTTATGCTCCTTACACTTGGATGATCTGCAATTTATCCTCTACTAGGACACCAATCCTGCATTATTCCTCCTTGAAGACAACCACTTCTACTCTCCAAAACTTTCAAATATGAGGAATGTTTTTCTGAGGTATTCGACACTATCTAGGGCAACCTGTAGCAGCTCCAAACATCTTCAAAACCCACTCCAATAGATCCTAACTCCTGCATTGTTGCCTTAGGAAGATGCGACTTGAGTCTGGCATCCTTCTAGGCTATTCGGCCTCCCAACCAAGGTTCCTTCCACCTGCAAAAACACAGAAATTTTTGGCCTGTGGTATAGACAATCTACTTCAGATTATGCCCAGATTCTGCCCTCAAAACCCTCAGCCTAGTCTCCTTTCCTTCGTTGGTTTCATCTACCCAAAATAGTCACAAGAATGACTTCATTTTCCTCTTCGCTTGGTCTCCTAGGGCTATGGCTCTATGAGGTGAACTCAACTTCCTCTTTCAATCTTCTCATGAAGAACAAGTGCCACAATTGGATGAGGAATGAGACTCCTCCTCATTCCTTTTTATACTTTTCCTTAGGGAACTTTGCCCATACAATTACATAAAAATTAATATCTCCATCTCTACAAGGCATCTCTTGGTGCCACAAGCGGCTCCTTGCTCCTTTAAGGATGCCCTCCAATCTCCAAGTATCAAGTGTCCACATCTCCTCATGGTTTTGGCCCCACACCTTTGGGTACAAAACCTCAAGCTTGGGTTTTTAGCCCATAAGTGACTTTATGAAGCCAATTCCTCCACAACCCTCTAGGCTAGGGATTGGAGTACCTCCCAACCTACAAATCTCAACAGAGGGATCATCAACAAAGACTATCAAAAACAAGACAAGTGATCTCCCCTACATTAATTTTATTAAATGGGTGTGGTCAGCACACTAAACCAAGCAATCACAAGCAATGCTCTCAATTGGTCCAACACATTGAGGTTTGCAAATAGTCTCTAATCTACTACTCGCATAAATAAAAAATTAATACGAGAAAGTAGTGTCTATGACTTGCTAAACAAAGAAGAGCTTAAGTAAAGGTACAAAGTTAAACCACTTCTAAAAATTATCCTTTATACCACAAAAGTAGCATTTTCACACATTGAACTGATGTTCATAATCAAGTATTCAAGTATAAGTTATCACTTAATACAATCCCTCTATCGAGAGCAGTCCAAATAATTATACAAAGTTAAAATAGTTATAAACATTAGCATTTAAAATTTAAATGCATATTGAAATAATGATCTAGAATTAAGTATAACACTTTGTAATCCCTTGGGCTACATCTTTCCATGATCTTATTGAATTCTTTTGTTTTGAAATTGATTATTACTTATTTCAAACTTGCTAATATTTTGATATCGAAAAGGCAATCAAAACAATGATTGGTGCAACTCCCATGATGTCCCACGAAGCGTGACTTTGAGTATTGTAAAGTGACTTTGATTTAAATACACAAGGAGAAAAAAACACCTCCATGAAACGTTTACATACAAGTTATCCTCCTTCACAAAGAATCTACGAAGAGATGGATGGGGAAATCATGGGATTGTCTTATGACCCTCTTGAAAAAAAACTAATATAGACTCCTTTTTATGGATTGTAGAACATAGCTATCAACAATCTTGTTGATATTAATGGAATACTTTATGTTTTTGTTATTCACAAAATTCCAAGCAGCACCTATGCGAGATTTGAAATTAGTTTGTCAAGGAAGTGTAAAATTTAACTCCCTTCTATTTTTTTGGAAGAAACTCCAGCTCCAATTGAATTGGGTTGATCACTATGTAGATTTTGCCAAGTCTAGTTAGATTTATGGACTACATTTGCAAGCTTTTGAGATATTCTTCTGCTGGAATGCAATGATAGGCACTTTTATTTATCTTAAGATGGGTCCAAGTATGGTTGGAACTTGGAACATAGCATCTATGATAAAGTTACTGCCAAAGTGCTCTGTATATCTTCCAAATTTACATAGGCTTTGCTATATATACTAAAATTACAAAACCAAAGTGTGAGATGAAAATCCTGTTTAGTAGTGTTTATATATTTAGCTTGATGTGGCAACATTACCCTGTTTTGAGTAGCATTCATCTTCTCCATCCATCAAAATGTTTCCGTTTACATGATGTTTTCACTGAAAACGACAACCTGTACATGGGCATGCTTTAACCCTAATTCTATCTCACACATGTTCCTGAATCCTAAACAATAACAAATTCCTGAATCCTAAACAATAACAAAGGATAAAGACAAGTTGGTTGGCTTAAAAACCTTTGCTAAAAAAACCAGTGGCTAAACAAGAAATTAGGTGGACTCTAGATGGTTGGCTGTAGGGTCCAACTCACACGTTTTAAAGTTAGGAAAGTATGGGATCAAAATAATTTTTGGTAGCATTTATACATTTGATGTCTAAGATAATGTAGCAGCATTATCCTGTTTTGACTCTTGAGTAGCATTCATCTTCTCCACCCATCAAAATGTTTCCGTTTACATAATGTTGTCATTGAGAACAATAACCTTTACATGGTCATGTTTTAACCCCAATTTTATTTCGTACTTGTTCCTCAACCATAACAAAGGATAAAGACAAGCGGGTTGGTTTAAAAAACCTTTGTTAGGAAAACCGTAGTGGCTAAGGAAAAAATTCAGTGGACTCAAAATGGCTAACTGTAGGGTCCAACTCACACATTTTAAAATTAGGAAAGTAACCTCACTCACTAAAAGTAAAATAAGTAAATATAATTCATCCTCAACTTGATTAGGGTTGCTCTCAAAATAAAAAGTAACTTGTATTATATGTACGACATTGGTACAGCGTAAACCTCTAGCATTGCCATCAACACAGCCGTCAGGAATTAGAATAATATATGGGTTACAGTATGAGACATTAATACAACTCAAAACTACAATCACTTACATAGTTGCCAACATAATCATCTATGAATTCCCTGTTCATTTAGTGAAATTTTGGCAGAAATGAGTGTAACTTCTAATCTAAATGGCACACTAGAGAGACCAAGAATTTAGGAAGCATGGCGTGAAATGGGAGATCACAGTGGAGTAGAGAGCAGACCTCACTATGCCAAATAATCTACCAACATCCACAACAACACTGAAATGGATCTTCTTCCTCACAATGAATTATACGAGAGCATGACCAGCTCCTCCCATAGCCAATGTGGGGTCGCCTATGAGTTATAGAAGAGCATGACCAGCTCCTCCCATAGCCAATGTGGGGTCGCCTATGAGTTATAGGAGAGCATGACCAGCTCCTCCCATAGCCAATGTGGGTTCGCCTCCCATAGACATGTGGGGTCAGTCGTGAGGAAAACCCTGTCGCTCAATGCCAAGATCTCCAAGGATACCCATAGCAAATGTGGGGTAAGTTGTGAAGAAAACTCTCCCCCGCCCATTGCCAAGATATCCAAGGAAATCATGCAGGAATGCATCCCCGGGTTCATAAACGTCCAATCACAAGGAGAAGCCCAAAGAGCATCAACGGAAACAAACATTCCATGGGCCATGACCATTGTCGGAATTAAAGTCTACGCTAAGACCCTCAAGATTTATTCAACCAGCATAAAGAGGTGGAGGGCGAGATATTGTCCATCTATAAGCATATCAACCTGGTACCTGGGATTATTTATTAATAAATAAGATGATTCACTCTGGTTTCAATGCGGTGTCTTTCTGCACACTTTTTCATGTTAGCTTCATTTTACTCGAGGTCCGATGTCTGGAGTAGACGGATCTTTATAAAATAGTGGTTTATAATAATTAGAATACTCATGCCTAACGCATAGGTGAAAGGGCATTCATACAATATCACTTATACTTGGTTTCACAATGTATACCTTACTGTAAGTTTGACATAGTATTACTACATATATCTATGAACGTTTTCTCCCTTTTAAGAACAGAGTATATACCTACCTCGTACCTGATTGGACGCGAAAAATGAGTCAGACGACAAGTACGCCGTAACCTTCGTCCTGTCTTCTTTTCTTGCAAGGTGTGTCATCTCTTGGCAAACACTATACACCTGTCCAAGTCATTATGTGCTTTGGTTGGGCTTCTTTGTCCATGGCCTCCTTTTAACATGTTGCATATGTGAATTCAATTGAAATTAGAGCAAAATCGATAAGCAATAACTGCCAAATAAATTAGAAGCAAAAGAAATTACAAGTAAACTAGGTTTACCTGTTGATGACATCTATTATAATATCAATGATTGAAACCCTTGCGGTTTCCCATAAGTCAACTCTGAACAATTAATAAAGAAAAATCATAACGATATCTAACAGGCGAAATTATACCTGCTCCTCCTTCACTTAGTAATTAGCTTCATAGAACTCTAAAATCTAAATCTAATAGCATATATCTTCTCCTATTGCATCCTGCAACAAAAATAAAATCACCCTGCCAAGCGATGCAATCACACAGGACCAAAAAATTGAAAATGACAAAGGAAATCTCAATCAAAAGCATCCAACCAAAACGAATTATAAAACCAATAATAAAATGACCCTGCCAAGTGATGCAAACACACAGGGCCAAAAAAAACTGAAAATGATAAAGCAAGATGAACCAAAGCATCCAACCAAAACGAATTATAAAACCATATAGGCAAATAACAATGTTCCAGCTCCTGCCATGCACTGAAACAAACATCAAAACGAACCAAGCTAATGCAATGCAGAGCAGAGCAGAGAGGAAGAAGAGGAGACGAAACTTTTCAAACGGTCACAAACCCAATAGCTTTTTATGTTACCGGATTCCACGGAGGGAGCGGGCTTTCTATCGAAATCCACTTCTATACAAAATTGACTTCGAGCGTCCCTCTGCATTTTATCTAATTTTTCAGTAATAAACTCCGTTGGCATTTTTGAAAAACGAAAATCACAATAGTACGAAGAGGGTGATAGGATGGGAGGATATTTCGCGGGCGACGGAAGGAGTGCGTCGAGCATTCCCTTGACTTCCCTGTAAAATTTGAATGAATGTGTTCCCCACATGACAAAAAAAAGCTATTCATCCCCTCTTCCATAAATGTTTGATACCTCATTTATTCAGGTAGATGTTTGATATGTCATTTTTTCCATCAACTTCAAGGTTAGAAATGATGTTAATGATATCTTAATTTGATGAGATATTTAACTCTATTTTCGTAAATGTTTGATCGGTCATTTATTGAGGTAAATGTTTGATATGTCATTTTTTTCATTAACTATGGTTAAGAATGATGTTAATGATGATCTTAATTTGATGAAATATTTAACTCTCTTTTCATAAATGTTTGATATGTCATTTTTCCTATTAATCGCAAGGTTAAGAATGGTGTTAATGATGATCTTAATTTGATTAAATATTTAACCCTCTTTTCATAAATGTTTGATATGTCATTTATTGAAGTAAATGTTTGATATGTCATTTTTTTTATTAACTGTAATGTTAAGAATGATCTTAATGATGATTTTAATTTGATGAAATATTTAACTCTCTTTTGTGGTTAGTTTTTTTCTAATGAATTTCATTCTAATTTTGGAATTAGAGGCTTGGACTACTCAAATTGTAATAATGCGGTGATTAAATTGTAACAAAAAAGTGAGTTAGATGATACTAGTGTAAAAAAATATTTACTATAAATATGAAAATAATTATGAAAATAATTCAAATATGTGTTGATTTACATTGATTTTGGATTTGATTAAAAATAAAAGATATTAAAAAAAAATTAATATACAAATATTTACACATTGAAAAGATTTTTAATTTTTTTCTTGTTGAAAAGAAGAAAATTAATTTTGTTAAAATAAGTAGTAAAATCAAACAATAAACAATTTCTAAGATATCATGGAACTTGTTATCTTTCAATTGTGTAGGATGAAAAATAATTTCTCTTTACGTGACATTAGATTTCCATTTGAAGTGATAAAAATCCCATCTCCATGTCCTTGAAAGAATGGAAGATGGATAGGGTTTGATTGGAAAAAAGAATTGCAAAGATGTGTTGGTTGACTTTTTTGAAGATGCCATGGGTATTCACATATTTTTTCATGGTCGTTTTTGAAGGCTTATAAATCATAATAAGATTGAGGTATTAGGCCAAAGGGGGTCTATTCCCTCGAAGGTTTGGTTTTCTAAAACTTAGACAAGGTAGATGTGGGGAGAGATCAACCGTGTCCATGTAGTTGGTGTCAAAGGTATAGTCAATGTAGTTAAAGACAAGATTTGACATAACAGTCAATCAATGGTTAGATCAAGGTGCATCTATGCCAAGGCTCTAAAATTGATTAGGAAAAATGAATGAGGGAGATCTATTCATTCAATCACAACATGTGGAAATTGTTACTCATAAGGTGAAGTACTTAGGAACAAATATTATTGCTCACATTTTTTTGGTTGATTTAGGGAGACAAATGCTAAGAATGATTTGTTGGGGTTGGGGTTTATCAAGCAAGGTCTCAATTTTTAAGCTTTTAGTGGGGTTGGGTCAAAGGAAGAGTCAAATAAAGGCACTATTGAACCCTAGAAAATTACAAGGCGACAAGGTTATAAAATAAAGGAAATATAGGATTGAAATTGTCCTTGAAGAAGATGTTAGAGTTGAATACATTCTAAAGTTTGTAGACAAAGCCTTGATGGGAAAATTTTAGGTTGATTTATCTCGATGGAACCTTACACAAGTAGATCTAGAGGGTATGGACTCTTATGCTAGGTTATGGTCAATTCTTCTATGTTATCACAAGAGGGTGCATAAGCTTAATTTTTAAAATGGAGGATGATGGACACTGTCATAGGTAGCCTAAGTGGTTGGTACTAAGGTGTTGATGTCACCCACCTCATTGTGAATCATAGTTAGACTTTCCCAATATGGTGTGTGGGTTATTAAATTAGGGAAAAGGGCTACAGTGGAAATAGTGTGGTGCAATCCTTGATGGCTCAAATGATGTATGTTCTTGTTAATAACCTCCCTCTAATAAATAAATTAATTAATTAAAATAGAGGATGATGCAAGAAAAATTATTGGAAGACAAACAATATTGGGGTTCTAAGTTTCTAGCCTTAAAAGAGTGGTTAGCGGTGCTTTGATCCTCACTTCAACGCTACTTGCTACTAGGATTATCCAAATTTGGGTTAAGCTTCCTAACCTCCTAATGGAGATGTGGTTTAAAAAAGTGATCATAGGGATTAGAAACCATCTTAGGAAAATGATAGATGTTGATGTATTCTTCAAAATGAACCCATGTTGGTATGTAACTAGGGCTTTGGTGGAGATAGATTTACTTCTAGGGTTTCCAAAAATTGGGGATGTCACTCACTCCCAATTACCGAGCACGTCATTAATATGCAAGGGTTGAGTAATCCCTCTAAAACATTTGCACCCATGAGCTCGATAGAGGTCTATAAGTCCAATGTCGTTATATAAGAAACAATGGGTGTGGGGTCCAAATTAGTTGATAGTTTGGGAAGGATTCTTAGATAGAAGGAATTCCTAGGTCTAGATGTTATGGGTAAGTCAAGGACAATCTTGACTATGTGGAGAAAATTCATTTCCTTGTGTCTATCTAATGTTCTGGGTCCAAGAGTTTGGTAAAGGTTTCTAATTAAAGAGCTTGGGAAAAAATATATCAATTATTTACTGTTATGGTTTGTATGAGGATAGGAAAGGTTTCCAGGAATTTTTTATTTCTCACATATACATAAAATAGAAGTGGGTCATTCTAGTTAGGGGACTTGAATTTAAACATGATAATAATTGATGTGTGGGATTCAAATGTAAGGGTGGATATGCTAGTATAATTCTTCAACAATAAAATTGAGGAGCTTAGTTTGGTAGACATATAAATCCTATAAAGCTCATTCCCACTTGGGAATAATAATGTTGGAGCATATGGAGTGCTTAAGGGACTAGACATGTTTATGGTGTTGAAAAACATGTTAAGTGGTCAAGAGAGAGTTGGGTCATGAGTTGGAACTAAGGAATGTTCTAACTATCTTGTTATTCTATTATAAATTGGAAAGCAAGACCAAAAACTAACAAGGTATTTCAAGTTGAATCCAAGTTGGTTGGGTGAAGAGGAATTTCAAGCCTTAATAAAGGAGTCGGTTCATTTTGACATTGATTCCAAGGAGTTTGCAAGCTATAAGTTCTCAAATTCTTAAAAAAGAAGAAGATTAAAATAACAATTATGGAATGGGTGGAAAGAAAAATAAAGGAAAAGGACAAGGATCTTGAGTTAATGAAAATGAATATCTAGGATTTACATGGTCAAAATGGGAAGTATTTTTCTAATGAGCAGAAATTAAAAATCAAAAGCTTAAAAGAAAAGAAGAGGAAAACTTGGAGTGGAAGGACGGTGGAATGGAGGATTAAAAGCGATGTTGTGTGGCTAGAAATGGTTAAGGAAAACATATTTTTATCATGATTTTCCAAACTATGGGGAGTAGATTAACACTAGGATATGCTAAATGAACTGAGGAACATGGGAAAAAAAAAGGAATCTCTCTCTCTCTCTCTCTCTCTAAAAATCAAAAGCTTAAAAGAAAAGAAGAGGAAGACTTGGAGTGGAAGGATGGTGGAATGGAGGATTAAAAGTGAGGTTGTGTGCCTAGAAAGGAGTAATGCTTTTTTCATCATTTTCCAAACTATAGGAAGTAGATTAGCGTTAAACTTCTTATTTCCAAAGTGTTCTCTTTGACAAAGATAATCAAATGATGGTAGAGAATTTCAAAAACGAAACAATCAAAACTGTCATAGTCATCTTTAAAAAGGATAAAAGTCCATGGCCTAGTGGGTAACAATTTATATGAAGTAATTGAATAAGATTTTCTCATGGTGAAAGATGAAGTGGGAAATTATAGTAAAGTGTTAGAAATTATAAAGGCCACCATCCTAGAATTAACTCTTAATAAAGTAAAACCAACATCCTATGATGAATTTAGATCTATTTCCCCTTGTAATTATGTGTATAAGACTACTGCAAAAATTTTGATAGTAAGAATAATAATAATAAAATAGATGTCACTTCCTAGTAGCAATTTATGTTATTGTAGGGAGGAAAATCTTTGAAATTATAGGAACAACACAAGAGGGTCTACATTGTATTAAATGCAAAAAATATCCTCTAGTGATAATCAGATTGTACCTATCCAAAGTAAGTTGGTTATATATGAGGTTGATTTTGGTGTATGTAGGCTTTAGTCTACCTATAGTTTCTTGAATCATGGGGCATGTTACTTCAATTTCTTTTGTCATTACATTCAATGGATATAAACCCAATAATGGTTTGAGGAAGGGATGCTACTTATCTCCTCTAGCATTCCTTTTAGTAGCATAGGGGATGGGTAGAGCTTGTTTTTACGCAAAAAGAAGAGGTATTATTTATGGAGTTATAATTGGCAAGTTAGTCTCTTTAACATGTTATTTGTCAAATGGATGTATCACGTATTTGTTAAAATTTAATCTTCGTAGTGGGAATTGAAGAAGTGATGTCAAAATGATGCATGCCAATAGGAAAATGAAAATGGTTTTGCTCCAGTTAGGGTTCTGGGACTCTTTTGTACGGATTTTGGCATCATCATCTTTGAACATCACATTGTTGGAATCCATGGTGGATTGGGGAGTATGACCTTTGAGGTATACAATCAAAATAAGATTAGACGCAGCCATGGCTTGGGTTTTCTGGAGGATTTTCATCTGGGACTTTGATGCATTAACCAAAATATTTCCCTCGAAATAGGGGAGTGAGGTTATTTGGATGCTACCTACACGGTGGACTGTCTAAAGACTGCTTTTGGAACCATTATTGTTGCCCAAAGGTCATTGGCCATGGTTGAGGTTTTTCTATCTCTGCTGATGAGGTCGATTCAAGACAGTTGGGTTGTTGGCATTGTACTGTTGGCATTGATGTCAACAGGATCATGGTCATAGTGTTATTGGTCATATGCAAGTGTGATGAGTGTTGTGTGATGGATGATTGGTTTAATGGTCTATTTGTTGGAATTGATGCTAACATCCTTATGACTAGACCTAGTGGAGGTGTTTTGGAGATGGATGCCACATGTGTGATTAGATTAAGGTTGGCATCTTGTGATTGGAGATACTATTATTGTAGGTGGTTGGAGTGATGCACTTGGTGTTGCATATGTCTCTACATATATTGGAGACATTGGATATGCTGCTACATGTGTTAAGTTGTGGCTTCTTGTGTTGGAGGTGCTTTTATCAGTATTGGAGGCAGCTCATGACATGGTGTTTTTGTTGTAAGAGTTGGAGATGTTGAGGTTGTTGCTTGAGGAGTTAAACTAAAGATCCATTGGTTTTCTTCGTCTTTAGCCTCATTGCATGGAGACAAGCTCCTCAGAGTGGCTGAAAAGCTCCAATTGCATGGAGGTGGGCTCATGAGAGAAACTGTGACTTCTAGACGCATGGAGGCAGTGTTGTGGAGAAATCGAGGTTGTTCATGAGAATTTCTCCACATTCCTCACGCTGATCAACTAATTTTTATGTTATGTTGGCATCCTCGATTAAAAAATAAATAAAATCGGTTTTTGGTTGGAAAAGTTCGTGGGACCTCCAGAAGTTAATCAAAGTTGCAAATATAAAAAAGGGAAGTGGAGTTAGTGGTTGATAGAGTCAATGAGATGAATCTGGATCAAATCAAGCATATGAACGGGATTGTTGAGCTAAGTAGTTATGTGTAATTATTGAGTTGAACACTTGAGTTCATCCATATATTAGAGAAAGCTCATTGCTAATATCATTATTTTATGTGTTGTGGTGTTGAGGATTGTGTGCAAGTTGCATGTGTTGTCTAGTGCATAATTTCTTAAGTAGTTTGCAGTTGTAGCATCAATGAGTTGAAGTATGTTTTAGCCATCATATTTGTGAAGTGAGTGAGAATATGAAGTGTGGATTGAAGTAGTGTTTGAGGAGTTGTTTTGTAGTTTGTGTGGAGAAATTATGTGGAGAGTTTGATTGTAGCTAGTGTTATAGATTTTCTATTTCATGTGTGCTTTGATGTTATGTTGTTGCAGTTCTCATGTTGATCAGTTCTCGGTTCCAGTATGGAAATGTATGAAACGAGAACCACATAGAGAAGAGGAGTTGGGTGACTCAAGCGAAATCAATATTAGTGAGAAATTTTCTCAATCCAATGGTGGTTGGATAGTTCAATAGAAACTGGGTGAGGCTTGTTAGTCATGTTGGTGTTTAGCAGATCGGAGTCCGTAGAGTCGATTGATAGTTTAGGCGTAACTGAGCGAGGATAGTTGATTGTGGTGATCTTTGGTTGATGGTAGTCTGTAGATCTGTATGAGAAACAATATCCATTTGATAGGAGCCATATTTTTAACTCTATGTAAATAATTGTTTGACATAATAGAATTTCAACAGTGTACCAACAACAGGGTGGTTTTTATCCCAGGGAAGGGTTTTCCACCAAACATACATGTGTCATTGTGTCGATTGCTTTTATGGTTGCTTGTCCATTTTAATGCTCTAATTTATGGTTGTGTGTTTCAGTTTGTCCATGATTAAAAGGAATATTAATTTAGAGAAAAAGTTTATAAGTGTCATCGCTACTAATTCAGTTGCTCTTTGGAGAGTGGATCTTGGAGATTTTGACAGAATTTTGCATTTTTTCAAAATGAGTTCTCCAAAGAAGTCAGTTCTTACTGCTGCAAATTTCAAAGCATGGAAAGAAAACGTGAAAAATAAATTATTGCTTTGTGGTTCTAACATTTGGAGATTGGTTTGTGAAGGGAATGATGGAGATTTTCCTGCATCTAAAATACGGAAGAAAAATGCTTAAGCAAGGTGAATTATTTTTGAGAATCTCCATAATGCAGACTTGGAGAAAATTGGAGATTTAAAATTTGCCAAGGAAATTTGGGACAGATTGCATATGCTATATGGAGACAACAACAACAACAATGATGAAGAGATTGAAAAGAGCAAAAAAAAGAAGAAAGAAGCTCCACTTGAACCAGTTGTGAATAATGACAACAAATCTGAAGGAATAAGTCGTAATGATATACTTTTGAGTTATATTTATGATAGCGGTAATGAAAATGATTCAGATTTGGTTAGTAATAGAGATGATGATCATAATTATATGCTTCTTAAGGCTCAATATGAATCTTCCATGGTTATTATTGAAGGATTTTCTAGTGAAATTGGTAGACTAACAAATGTATGCATTGAACATATGAAGGAATTGTAGGATTGTGATCAAAAGGAGAAAAATCTCAAGGAAGAAATTACTATTTTTGAGAACATAGCTGATATAATCGAAAATATTAGAAGAGGTCAATTGCAACCAACAAAAAGATATGAAGGATTATGTTGAAGCGCTTGAAGGTGTGATTGACAAATTGAGAAAGGAACTTGAGGAAAAGAACTAGCAATTGGAGAAAGTGAAGAGCACCATACCAATGAGAAAATTTGTCAGCAATTTTCAAAAGGGTGAGACAAGTTTGCATGTAGGAAAGAATGAAAAAGCAGAACCAAGAAGTCTACAGTAAATAATGTGATCCACAAGCAACAACAAACTAGAAAACCAAAAGGAGCTTTCATATCTAGAAGATCATTTTCTCCTATGGTTGGAGGTAGCAGTTTTCAAAGGAGAAGTCAAAACTCCTTTGCCCCCTTGATGGACGAGATTGAGTGCTTCAACTGTCATGATTTTGGTCATGTGGAAGCTACTTGTAGAAGGATAATACACTCATCCACGCAGCATTATGATCAGCCAAGAGGAGGACCTACATTCAGGTATGCAAGTCCTTTCAATGGTCATTGTTTTGCTTGTAACATGTTTGGGGACACAGCCGTCGATTACAGATCTAGCATGAAAATATGGAGGTCAAGTATGAGTAGCAAAAGATAAGATCCATTGGCTACATATATTGGTCATATAGAGTGCTATGTGTGCCATAATCTTGAACACATGGCCAAGGATTGTAAGATTCCTAGTTCATTGAGGTCATTTGTTCAAAAGCAGCAGTCAAAGGAAAAAGTGTAACCAAGGAACACATGGAAGAATGAGAAGTAGTTAGGAAGACATGGCATTTCACTTTGTTCTCGTGACGTGGATGACATGTGGTATATAGATAGTGGATGCTCACACCATATGTCAGGAGATAGGAAAAAATTTTAATTTTCTCAATAAAACCAAGGATGATTGTGTTGTGTTTGAAGGTAGTGAAACCACTAGAGTGTTGGGAAGAGACAAAGACAATCTTGGTGAGAAGAGGAAAAATGTAGAAGATGTTTGGTTCATTGAAGGCCTAAAGCATAATATATTAAGTGTGAGCCAAATGGTTGATGGAATAAAAAAAGTGATTTTCAACTCCAAAGGTTGCATCATCTGGAAGGAAGGATCAAAGAGAGTAATTTCCAAGGGATTCGAGACACCAGATAATGTGTATGTGTTGAAGGAAAGAGTGAAAAGAAAGAAGAGACCAAAAGAGTACTCTTTCTCATCAAATTCAAAGTAGATGATATCAGTTCCTACTGCATTCCATTATTTCATGTTAGATCTACTTGACTGCAACAATATACATGAGACTAGCATGATCTTAGGGGGAGTGTTGGAAACTTGATTCAGTCACTTCATGTGAGGTATATCATGCTCAGGGGGGGTTATGTTTTTCAAAGCTTGATTATTTTTGTTTATTTCTTTTCACTCATTATTTTTTCCAACTAGTATATTTATTGTATATGAGTGGAAAAGACATGTCTATCAACCTTGTTGCATCATTCATTGATTATTTTTCAGCTATATTGTTACTGATGGTTTTTGGAATAGCTGCATGTTGAGTTCTTGGGATGTTATTGGAGATATGACAACCACATTGTTTCCTTATGCATATGGTCAAGGTGTGATGAAGGAACACACATTGAGGGGGAGCATGTGTGCTTCCTAATGGATTTGCAGAATGTTAACATTGTTTTATGCATGATGATTTCTATTACTGTTGTCACATTTTGCTAGTTGGATCATCTAGAGTTTATGTGACTCATTGCTTATGTCTTCACTTCTAAATGAATCATGCATGTTGTTGATATATTTTAGATGGTTGAATATGATGCTTCTTATGTTATGTTGAAAATTCATTTGTTCAAGTGATGTTGATTCATATGGATGATTATGTATGGAGAGATTGTTGTTTCTCATGATGAGGATATGTACTTGATCTGAGTTTGGAATAGGTGCAAAAATTTGCTAAAAAATAAAAGTGCTTGGAATTGATCAAAACATGAATGACTGTGTCTATCTCGGCAATACGATCCCCACACAACTCGTTTCACTCAAAACAAAGTTCGTATGAGAAAGTTAGAGCCTGTTGTCTGTTTTGTCAACCAAGCAAAATTTGGTGACTGGGATGCTGACTAGGCATCCATACAACCCAATCACGAAAGAGAATATTTTAGGGAATATTCCTAGAATATTTTGACATATGGCTCGATCGATTTTTGACACGTGTTTTTATGTTATTGGTCAACGACATTTGGTGGACCAATGAGAGGGTGACACATGGCAAGCCCAGAGGCCACCACATGCCCTCTTAAAGGTCATGCAAAAGTTTATTGGCAGGCTAGGGAGTCAAACCCAGGACCTCGCCGAGATAAGCACTATGTCTTACCATTATGTTGCACCACAAGTCTTAACCACTAAAGGCCTGAAGTTATATTTAAATGTTAACCATCGGCGAATTGGGAGGTAGTTGTAACATTAACACTCTGCATGTGACCAACATTGCTTAACCGCTAGCATTTTATGATAACCGCGCGGATTAACCGGAGATTAGTGGTAGTCAATCCTTGCTTATCATTAATTAAGTGTGGGTTTAACTTAGCGGTGATTTTGGTAGGTCCTCTAAATTCGGTGTTCCTCCATTTTTGGCGGAGTTAACAGGAGTTTCTCTAGTTTTGGTGGAGTTTTCCTAGGGAAAGCTAAAGAGGCCATAACTTTGGTATATTTTGACCAATTTTGGCTCAGAAAGAGTCATTCCTAGATTATTTAGATGCTCTAAACACAATGGAACATGTTGTAGAGGAAGAATGGCACTTATGTATGTGATTTTTCTATATTGAAGTTTAAGGAAGCCTAGGGCCACCCGGAGAGGAGGTCAAGCCTAGATCAGCTGAAGCCCAATTGCAGAGCTTGGAGAGTCATTTTTGGGGTTTTTGGGTCTTCTGAATCTAATGGAGTAGGTTTCGGAGCCATTGGAGCACTATAGGTGCATGTAATCAGAGAATTTACCATTAATCCAAAGAGGGCCTAGCCACTGAAGCAGGTCCAAGGAGATGTAGCCCAAGAGAGGTGAACTCCTTTATTATCTTTGTGCTATGAGTTTGTTGTGTTTTACTTCTCTACATTTTACTTGTTGTATATGAGTTTAAACAACTAATTAACCTCACAAATTTCTCATAAAAGACACTAAAAACTTGACACATAAATCCTCACATTTTGGTTAATTTGAGATGATCCTAAACACATTTTTAATACTAATGAGGGAGATTGCATAGCATTAAATTTTTTTCCCAAAATTCAGATCAAGTTGGTATCAGAGCACTTGTTAGCTCATTTTAACCCTGAGATGGTTTACCAAGGTTAGCTAGAAAATTAACTATTGGTTTTGTATTTGTGCAAGGAGAATCTAACTGTGTGCAAGTTTATGTGTGAAAGATGAATATGATTTGAGATGCTTATTTGTTGAGAAACTTTTTGAAGCTTTTTGATGCATTACAAGTGTGATGGCAACTTCAACAAGTGATGTTTCTAATCCATCTTCCTTAGCAAGACTCTTTGATGAAGAGATGTTGCAAGAACTTATCATCATGAGAGATAGGCTGAAAGAGATGTATGAATATAGGAAAGAGAACACTATACTTCAAGAGCACTTGATGGCCATGAAGGAGGAGAAGCAAGAACTTCTTGAAAATATGCATGAGATGGAGATTCAACTCCATGATGCCAAGGAAACCCTAGCCAGGTATGTGCATGAAAATGAGGTATGCAATTCAAGTTTATCTTCAATTTCCTCTCAAAATGAACGTTTTGGTGCTTTTGAAAGACACACTACAGGAATAGGGTCAAAATTATTGATGAATATGGGAAGGTAAAGGGTTAGGCAAACATCCACAAGGCATAGTTGAGCCAATTGTTGTTGAGGAAAGGCCTAGGTATTTGGGTCTTGGTTATGGACAACATGATAGAGAATGCTCGAAAGCCAAGGAGGCACATGAAGGTGTTCCAAGAAGGACTTTCATTACATGTTCATTACCTAAAACTTGTGAAGTTTGTGTTCATGAGGAAACCAAAAGTTTAATACTCACTTCACAAGAAGATGCTCATAAGCATGCAACTAGTGGAAATGGTAAACAAGAGGATGTCGAAAGCTCTAAGGTCATTGAAACCATTGTTGGTATTCCGAAGAGAGCCACTACATTATCAAATTCACCTCCTCAAGAAAGTGACAAAGGTGAATATGCAAGGTATAAATCTAACTTGAATCAAGTTTCTTTTGATTATGATAAACATGGTAAATCTTCACATAAGATTTAGAGAAAATTTACATGTTCCTTTTGTGGTTTGAATAACCATACTATTTCAAGGTGTTGGAAGAGGATAGCGATACATAGGATTTCAAAACAAAAGAGATAGAAAGCCAAAGGTCCATTGGATAATGAAAACCATGTTGAAAAGAAAATGCAATTATTTTGCACTCATTGCCATAAGCAGGGTCATATTGTAGACAAGCGTTGGAATTTGCATCCAACAAGTCATCCATGACATTTGAAGAAGGTGGAGAGAGATTTTGGCAAGAATGAAAAAGAGGATTCATAATTGATGTGGGTCAGGACAATACACATGATGAAGAGCAGTTGAAAGAAGCGTCATTGAAATGGTTTGGAAAGAGATGGTTAGATTTCTTAACCAATTAAGGCCTTGCATTTCTTTTGATAATTGATGCAAATCTTGCATTATTAATGCATTTCCTTGTTATTTTGATGCATTTCTTTTCTCATGAAAGTATGCTACATATTGCATGAAGCAAGATGTTGGAAAAGTATAGTTATGTTGACTCACTTAGATGTAGAAAGACGACAATTTGTAACTACAAATTTGAAAACATAACCGTAATAGTGAAATATGCCAAATACGTGAGCTCTCATTACATCAACTCAATGGGGTTCGCTTATATGAGTAATGTATAGTGTTAGTTATACTGTAATAACTGCTTATATCAAGAATGTTGCATTCTTGAACTTGCATGTTTACGCCAGGAAGGTGTTCGAAAGTAAAGTATGATGACTCACTTTATTGTAGAGAATTTGGTCATTTCGGCTCTTTAAGTACTCTTACATACCAATGGGATTCTTGTACTTGTGATTGTACTTGTGAGAGAGTTGAGAATTTCTATACATGCATGAGAGTTTGTGTGTGTGAACAATGAAATTTTTAATAGTTTCATTGTGCTTGAACATGCATGAGTGATTGACTTGTGTTGGTTGATTGCTTTGTTAAAATGTATGTTATCAACTTGAGAATGTTGATCATTTGCACATGCATGAGTGTCGGCTTGTGTGGTCGATTGATTGTTACATGTATGTTATATTGACTTGGAAGAGTTGATTTTGTCTCCAAAGATGAAAGGGAGATGTGATGAATTGTTTCATGAGAATGTGTAATTCTTGTTGTAAATCGTCAAGTTGTTGTACACGTTTTTGCTTGACTTGAAAGTCAGTTGTTTGAAGAAGCATATTTTGTCGACTTGTGTTTTATCGATGGTTTATACACCAAGATGTAAGAGTACATGGCGATGTTCACATGATGTGACATTTGTTGCTTTGAAGAAGCAAAAGGAAGAGGTCGTTAAGTTATATTATTGCATGAGTGTTTTTCAAGGAAACACCATTAACCTTGAAAGGTGTTTCTTGTGACAAGATGTCGCAGGATTTTGGAAGGTACGTGCTTGAGAAAGATGCTCATGATTAGCCTTCATTCTAAAATTATGACATGAGAAGCATGTTAATACTGGAGGATGATGGAATCAAGGAGCAAAAGAGGACAAAAAATGCCAAAAATAAATTGCAGCCCTTGTAAAACATCAAATGGTCTATAATGTGATTTGATGTGTTGACACCAAGAAGCGAAAGAGATGGCGAATGCATTCTTCCAGATGTGGAATTTGGAGCTGTGGAGGTAAGAGAATGGTCAATTCTTTTCTTGTTATTACTTATATTGGAGTCATTGTTGTAGTTCACTCAGCTGGGCTTAACTTGGAAAAGTGGTTTCCAAGGAGAATCTTGCATCGAATGCACATGATGCAAAGGAGGAACATGATTCTCAATGGGAAGGCCATCAGCCAGCTTTCCAAGCATTGAGGGATCACTTTGGTACAACAGGGTGTTTAATCAGCAAGCAACCAACAAGTGTTGGATTGGGTCAACAACAAAAGGAGAACATTGGTTGAAGTGCCAAGCCATTTGCAAGGCAAGGCATGTCAGTGAACCCAAGTGGTTGTCATGGATATTTTTCCAAGTAGAATCAATTGATAGAGCTTGGGAAGGAGAAGACTATTCATCTCTCATCATATAACCAACTTTTGTGGGTCCAAAAACCTGTTAGTGGGAAGGAGTGATCAGAATTTGGATTAGAGGCAAAAATTTGCTCAAAAATAAAAGTGCTCGTAATTGATCAAAACATAAACAACCACGTCCGTATTGATGACATGATCCCAATGCAACTCGTTTCACTCAAAACAGATTTAGTATGAGAAAGTTAGAGCATGTTGTCCGTTTTGTCAAATAAGCAAATTTTGGTGACTGGGATGCTGACTAGGCATCCGTATAGCCTAGTCAGCAAAGATAATATTACAGGGAACATTTTGACATATGGCTCAATCGGGTTGTGACACGTGTCTTTACGTTATTGGTCAATGACATTGGGTGGACCAATGAGAGGGTGACACGTGGCAAGCCCGGAGTCAAACCCATGACCTTTCCCACACAAGTGTTATGCCTTACCACTATGTTGCACCATACTTCTTAACCACTAAATGCTTGAAGTTATATTTAAATGTTAACTGCCGGCGGATCGGGAGGTAACTGTAACATTAACCCTCCACATGTGACCAACATTGCTTAACCGCTAGTATTTTATGCTAACCATGCAGATTAACCAGAGTAATCCTTGCTTATCGTTAATTAAGTGTGATTTTAACTTAGTGATGGTTTTGGTAGGTCCACTAAATCTGGCATTCCTCCATTTTTGGTGGAGTTAACTAGAGTTTCTCCAATTTTGGTGGAGTTTTCCTAGGGAAAACTGAAGAGGCCATCACTTTGGCATATTTCGACCAATTTTGGCTCAGAAAGAGTCATTCCTAGATTATTTGGATTCTCTTAACACAATAGAACAAGTTGTAGAGGCAGAAAGAAACTTTTATATGTGATTTTTCTACATTGAAGTTTAAGGAAACCTAGGGCCACCAGGAGAGGAGGTCAAGCCTAGATCAGCTGAAGTCCAATTGTAGATCTTGGAGAGTCATTTTTGGAGATTTGGGGTCTTCTAAATCCAATGGAGTAGTTTGCAAAGCCATTGGAGCATTACAAACACATGTAATAAGAGAATTGACCATTAATCCAAAGAGGACCTAGCCATTGAAGCAGGTCCAAGGAGATGTAGCCCAAGAGGGTTGAACTCCTTTATCAACTTTTTGTTATGATTTTATTGTGTTTTACTTCTCTGCATTTTACTTGTTGTATGTGTGTTTAAAACAACTAATTAACCTCCTGAATTGCTTATAAAAGACACTAAAAACTTGACACATAAATCCTCACATTTTGGTTAATTTGAGATGATCCTAAACACATTTTTAATACTGATAAGGGAGATTGCATAGCATTAACAAGTTTTCCCAACATTCAGATCAGTACTTGTTCCTACTACATTTGGAGATCTCATGTCATAGATCGTGGATGCTATGTTGTATATTTTCTTGTAGATTCACAACTCATGTAATGTTCTCAAACATAAGAAAGAATCTACTCTACTCTTAACCGTAGAAACCAATAGATCGATGAAAACAATAGTCAGCAAGAGGAAGATAATAAATGGAACATAACACAATATTTCTCTGGGGAAAGAAACTGCTCAAAACCCTGGCTATCTATATTGTCTTAATCGGAAGTTCTGAGAAGAAAATAAAAAGCTTGTTCTCACTAGAATAATTCTTGCATAAGTATGATCAACTCACTGCTCACAAGCTAGCTCGGGCCAACACTTAGCCTATTTTGTTGCTCTCCAAGTCCCTACTTCCTTGTACAATTCCTAGAGAAATTAGGCTCTATTTAATGAGTAAATCCTTCTTCCATAACTGCGCAATCCAAACTTAGGTCATTAACTAATTACATGCACCATCTATACAACTCGAAAAATTATACGAATGATAGTACATTATCCCTCCTCTCTAGTCTCAACTGCGTCTTCCTCTGAATTGAGATGCATGAGTTATTCTTGGGTGAATCTTCAGTTAGTTGGTGTGGCATTGAGGATGTATCAGTGCACCAACTCACTACTAGACCTCTACTAGTTCCTCCAACAGTTAGAACTAGTTTAACTGACTATAACTCAGATGAACTGAGTTATCTAATTACAACTCCAATAAACTCAATCTAGACCCCTAAAACTTAGGGACCACACTTGACTCCAGATAGATTTCCAACTCGAATTTCCTAAGTTAACTAAGTCTACTTAATTTAGCTAATTATTACACGTTCCTATGAGAAAATAATTACAATTTAATTCAAGGACAAATTAAATTGGAATTTCTAGATGTTATTTATAACATTTTTTTTGCTATTTTCAACTCTCCCTCTCAACAATAAATTAATTCATCTCTATCTCGATCCTAAACCTTTGGAATGTTCTACATGCAACTCTTCTCTCTAGTGTTGTTGCTACAACAACTCCTGAAACAAAAAAACATCCAACCTGAATCAATATGATGCATCTATCATCAAAGTCTCTAACTGCTATTACCTTTGTCAACTGAAAACTTTGCTTTTCTGCTGACTCTACCTTTCTGCATTGTTGTCAACTCTTCTTTGCACTCTTCAGTATCTAACTGCTCTAGCCTCTATCACTCTGATCTCTGATTGCATCAACCGCCACTTATCCATCCTTCTAATATGTACTTTGGGCTCACATAGCAAGGTATGGTCCAAGAGATAAAACCTCTCAATGGGCCCTGCCCAATTTTTGCCCTCTTGGGACTATCACTTCACATCGTCCCACCTCACACCTAGAGGTATGGCTGCATATGCTCCCTCTGCCCACCTGGCTTGAAATTTCCACCTATTGGAGGTCTCTGCATGAGTGGATGCCTCCACTCGGTCTCCTCTCTGCTTCTCCAATTATGGCTTCTCCAAAATTGTCTAAGACTTCTTCTTCTCTGCTTGAGTGGATCTCTCCACTTGGTCTCCTCTCTTGTTCTCCAATTATGGCTACTCCACAATTGTCTGAGACTACTTCTAAGGCTTCTTATGGGGCTACATGTTGAGAGGTAATTCACTCTCTCTCTCTCAACCGCCAAGTCTCTGACCTTTGCCTTACTATTCAAGGATTTGCATGCATCTTGTACCTCAAGATCATATAGGTTCTTGGCTCATACACAAATATGTTTCATCTGTCCCGTTGTCAAAACAAAATTTGAAAAAAAGAGTTGATTTTAAATTGGTGATATCTCCCTCATTCGAACTTTGATTCCGACGATTTTTTTTGAATTTGGGTATTTGTTCGTAAGGAATCCATATCTTTTATTTGTTTTTGAAAATGTTCAACAAAAAAATTTAGAACTTCTCTGCAAACTAGCCAACCAAAAAATTCCTACTCTTTAATTTTCCCACTAATAGCCTTTTAGCTCCATTAAGAAGTTTGCACATAAGGTCTTTTAGATCTGCCCTAAAGTAGAGCTCCATCAATCTGCAAGGAAAATTTCAAATTCTTCTCTTCTATATTGTCTTCAACTCAGATACCATGTAGATTTTCCTGTAGATTCACAACACATATAATGTACTAAAACACAATACAAGAATCTACTCTACTCTTTAAAACGGAAACCAATAGATCGATGAAAATAATAATCAGCAAGAGGAAGATAATAAATGGAACATAACACAATATTTCTCTGGGGAAAGCAACTGCTCAAAACCTCGACTATGTATATTGTATTAATAAGAAGATCTAATAATAAAATACAAAGCTTGTTATAAATAGAACGATTCTCGCATAAGTATGATCAACACACTACTCTCAAGCTAGCTTAGGCCAACACTTAGCCTATTTTGCTGCTCTCCATGCCCCTACTTCCTTACACAATTCCTAGAGGAATTAGCCTCTATTTAATGAGGAAGTACTTCTTCCATAACTACGCAATCCAAACTTAGGTCCTCAACTGATTGCATGCACCATCTATACAACTCGGAAAATTATACAACTGACAGTACACTGTCACTGCACTCTAGTCTCAAATGGGTCTTCCTCTGAACTGACATTTATGAGTTATTCTTGGTTGAATCTTCAGTTAGTTGGTGTGGCACTAAGGATGCACTGGTGCACCAACTCACTACTAGACCTATACTAGTTCCTCCAACAGTTAGAACTAGTTTAACGGACTATAACTCAATTAAACTGAGTTCTCTAATTACAACTCCAATAAACTCAATATGGAACCCTAAAACTTAGGGATCACACTTACATGACTCTAGATAGACTTCCAACTTGAATTTCCTAAGTTAATTAAGTCAAATTAACTTAGTTAACTATTACAAGTTGCTATGAGAAAACAATTACAATTTAGTTCAAGGACAAATTAAATTGGAATTTTTAGATGTTATTTTTAACATTTCTTGTTGTTATTTTCAACACATGTATTGTATTTTATTGTTTCCATATGGAGAATATTCATTTCTCACTGTTTCCATGCACTCATGTTATTTTATGTTTTGGGCATGCATAGAGGAGAGCACATTTATATGCATTTGTAAAAGCCATGTACCATCATTGTTTCATCTTTTGGGCATATTTCTCTTGGAGAGACCCTTGGTGTCTAGTATGTTTTTGTTATTAGTTATGTATGGGTCAATGGAAGTCCAAGTCATGTATTACCTTGTATATCATTGATGTAGCCCCACTTCATTGGTGCATGTTGTAAACTTGGGTCCATAGAATCATGGGTGGTGATGGGTGTACAGGGTTCATATGCCAATCCTTTATATTTGGCACAACCTTGTATTTGCACTATGAAGCATTATATTGTATTGTAATGTATTGTATATCATGTCCAAAGTTAGTTGGAGTCATGGTCCATGAGTAGTAGTTTCTTGCACTCTGCAAGGAGGCTTATTACAACAGGCAGATGTGTTGCTTCAACAGGCAGAGTGTATGATTGCATTTACATTACATGTTTATGAGAGATTTTTCGGCGAAAATCACATGAGAAACCATTTGTCGACGCGTTTCGAACAAACCAGTGTGGTTCATCGTCAGGACAAGTTGAAGAAACAGATCTAGCTTAGCATGTTAAATAGTCTGAGCAGAGACTCCAACGGCTACAAAAACAGGGATGATGGAGGAGTCTCTACATCGTTTAAGAAAATCTAGATCTGAATTCAACCTTGAAACCTGCAAGCGTGCCCGCTCAAACTGATGGACCTTGGTTGCAGTGGCTTTTCTGTGTAGGGATTCAATTGTAGAGTTGAGGCTTCTATGATCCATATCAAGTTTATGAGATATTTTTTGGCGAAAATCACATGAGAAACCATTTGTCGATGCATTTCAAACCAACTAGTGTGGCTCATCGTTAGGACAAGTTGAAGAAACAGATCCAACTTAGCATGTTAAATAGTCTGAGCAGAGACTCCAACGGCTACAAAAACAGGGATGACGAAGGAGTCTCGACATCGTTTAAGAAAAGCTAGATCTGACTTCAACCTTGAAACCTGCAAGCGTGCCCGCTCAAACTGATGGACCTTGGTTGCGGTGGCTTTTCCGTGCAGGGATTCAATTGTAGAGTTGAGGCTTCTGTGATCCATATCAAGTTTATGAGAGATTTTTCGGCGAAAATCACATGAGAAACCATTTGTCGACATGTTTCAAACCAACCAGTGTGGTTCATCGTTAGGACAAGTTGAAGAAACAAATCTAGCTTAGCATGTTAAATAGTCTGAGCAGAGACTCCAACGGCTACAAAAACAGGGATGATGGAGGAGTCTCTATATCGTTTAAGAAAAGCTAGATCTGACTTCAACCTTGAAACCTGCAAGCGTGCCCACTCAAACTGATGGACCTTGGTTGCGGTGGCTTTTCCGTGCAGGGATTCAATTGTAGAGTTGAGGCTTCTGTGATCCATATCAAGTTTATGAGAGATTTTTCGACGAAAATCACATGAGAAACCATTTGTCGGCGCGTTTCGAACAAACCAGTGTGGTTCACCGTCAGGACAAGTTGAAGAAACAGATCCAGCTTAGCATGTTAAATAGTCTGAGCAGAGACTCCAACGGCTACAAAAACAGCTGACGGAAGAGTCTCTACATCGTTTAAGAAAATCTAGATCTGACTTCAACCTTGAAACCTGCAAGCGTGCCTGCTCAAACTGATGGACCTTGGTTGTGGTGGATTTTCTGTGCAGGGATTCAATTGTAGAGTTGAGGCTTCTGTGATCCATATCAAGTTTATGAGAGATTTTTCGGCAAAAATCACATGAGAAACCATTTGTCGACGTGTTTCGAACCAACCAGTGTGGTTCATCATCAGGACAAGTTGAAGAAACAGATCCAGCTTAGCATGTTAAATAGTCTGAGCAGAGACATGGCTAGCGGGAGCATGTTCAATCTTCAAAGTTGTCATGGAATTGGGTAGTGGTGTTGGCATCCAGTTTCATTGTCCGACATGCTTATTTTTTAGGAGATACTTCTTGGTTTGCATCTGTATGGTGTTGAGCATGATAGTGGTGTAACAACCTAGGTTAAACATCCATGTAAAAAATATAAGACCAAGGTCATGGGACATGTATTCCAAGCTGAATGGCGGGAAAAACATCTTAGTGGGTGTCACTTTGGCTATTATGGCTAAAGGAAAATGGAAAAGGCAATGGAAAATGATTTTGAAAGGCATGAGACATTATTTGGCATTTTTTTTAATGAAAATAATGGAAAAGGAAGGTGAAAGGTCATAGGTTGCATGCGAGGAGGAAAATGAAGGAAAAATAATGTAAATTAAAGAAAATAGAGGCCTCATTGAAAAAAGTCTTTTGAGGATCAATTGGTAGACTTTTGTTAGTTCATTTTTGGAGCTCTCTCTCTCTCTATTCTCTCTCTCTCATACTCTTGGACATGTAGCGTTTTCTTGGAGAACTCTCAAAGGAGTGTGGCATACTTGGGATTTGGAGCAAGAAGGCAAGGGAAAATAAAGAAAGTGCAAGAGGGCATCGGGATCAGCAGCTACAACAGGTTTTGCTTGCACGTACCAAGTCGCATGTATGATTTCCTTGCTAGTTTTGGCATGCATGGAATATGCATGCGGTTTCTTGGTTGTGGTTTGTCATTGGCATGGAGGAATTCCTTGATTGATGATGGATTTGCTTAATCTTTCCATTTATTGGGTAGCCATGGTTTTGTGGGTTTCTTTCCTTTTGTTTTTGGTTGGTTCTCCTGTTCCTTTGACCGTGGATTGAGTTATTAGTACCTGGAAGCCTTAGTTGGACAAATGCTTTGGAATCCCTATAACATCTTGGGTTGAGTTACTAGTCCTGAAAGCCTTGGTTGGACAAATTATTTGGAAGCCCTTGGTGGTTTGATTTACTAGTCTTGGAAGGCATGGTTGGACAAACACTCTAGAAGCCCAATGGTAGTTGTGGGTTGAGTTACTAGTCATGAAAGCCTTGTTTGGAACAAACACTCTAGAGCCCAAGACAACTTGGGTAGAGACCAATTTGGTGATTTTTAGTGGCGTCCGACCATGAGGTGGAATCATTAGTTGAGGGTTGAGGTGGTTTGGCCTCTAGAAACCTTGGTTTGGTTTTGTTGGATGTTTTCTATGATATCCCACATTCATGCTTGGAATATGGCATGAGCGTGACTCACTAAAAGAAATATTTCAACCTAGTCTACGGTTGGGTGGTTTGTGGAAGTCCCATACCCGGTCGGATTATGCAATCATTAATAAGAGCTATTCTTCCTTGGTATTTTATGGGTAAATATACTTGTTTATATGTGGCTTATATGGTTGTTATACCTTTGATATTTCTGTTGATTATATGATGGTTATGAGTGAGTTTTATGGCAGTGAAAGTATATGGCTCTCGTCATGTTTTTGTTCATAATAGAATGTACAATGAATATATAGATCAATAGATGGTAATGTAGTTATTGTGATGAGGCAACAAAGATTCTTAGTTATTCCAGATAAGTGAGGGGCCCATATGCTCAGATCTATTGTTTAAACATGTAGAATGCATATTTGTGACATGTATGACGAAATGTTTGTAATGGCTAGTAGGGGTCTAGTCAAGTCCTTGTTCAAGTATTTGCATATGTATCATTGTTTCGATGTTATTTTTCATTTCTGGAAGTTTCAAGGAATTTTGGGCAGTGGCCAGAGTCCTAGCCCTGAATACGTGGCACAGAATCTGGAGTCGTTGGCACATAACTACCTAGAAAAGTCCCCAATCGCATGCATTCCCATGTCCAGGGATCGACTTAAGCTTTAATGCAGCAAAAAGTCAGTTTGTCTCAAGGGTTGGTCACCTGGATGGGTTGGATGGCCCTTGGGGGTTTTGTTTCATGTGTAGAAGGTTAGGTTGTTTGTGTTCCATTAGTTCCACTTCCTTAACTACTACAAAGGGAGTTGAATCATATCATAGTAAATATTCATCACACGTTTACCCTGGTTGGTTGGTTACTTGGGTAGATGTGGGAGGAGGGTGTTATAGAGTGGTATCAGAGCATGGTTTTTTTTTGTTTATTTTTTTATTTTTTTATTTTTTATTTATATATATAATATATATATATATATAAATATATATATATATATATATATATATATATATAAATATATATAGATATATATATATATATATATATATATATAATATATTTATATTTATTTTTATTTATTTTATTTTTTATCTTTTATCTTTGAGAAATGCTTGGTTTTTGTTCTCTTTGGGTGTTATCTGATACCACAGAGTGCTATCAAATCATGGTTCACCCCTTGGACTGGATGGGTGGTGTGTTGGTAATGCATACATGTCAGTTGCATATGTGCTCGTTATGTTTTTGGACTATGTGCTTGTTGTGTATGCATGGGGGTGGTCATTGTTGTCATTATGTCACCATGTGGAAGTTGATGACATTGTTATTGGGATGTGTTGGTCATGAATGCATGTCGGATGTATATGCATTTGTTATGCACGTCAACATCTATATGTTGTTATGCATGCATTGTCATGGTCGTACATGAGGTCATTGTAGGAATTTTAGGTCATCATGATGCTCTTGGTATGTTATCATTCTAATGTGTTGGATGAGATAGAGCAGTAGATAAGATCATCAAAGTGAAGTTGCGACACTAGACTTCAGGGTGAGAGAAGATCATCATATGGGTTTGTATGCTTTTCATGCATGTATATGGTTAATGGTTGTTATAAACATTAGGGTTACTTATATGATTTTGATTCTATTGTTATAATGGTTACATGTATGATAAATGTTAGTTAATCAATGTGATCATATGTACATGCATTGGTTAGTCATGCATGGTATTAACTTGATGATTATGTTATATGTTAACTTGCTGTTGTTATATGCTAGTTAACTTGATGATTAGGGTTATTGCATCTAATCTCTTGATGTTATATGTTTTGTGCTAATTTGGATTGACTAATGCAGATGATCACGATTATGGCATTCATGTATGAGTTAATATATTGTGATATTGTGTCATACTAATCTAGTTGTGCATGTGTGATTGTTAGGCATGAATGACAATTGTTTATGAGTTTATGATCTGAACATGTTAGCTAGTTATTGTTATTGATATCATTACCTTATCTATGTTCGAGTTGATATGTTGTGAAGTTATATCATGCTAATCTAGATTGATTGTATAGAAAAGATAGCCTCCCCTAAGATACATTAAGGTATGAGTTTGCTTATGTCGCCTACGTGGTGTTTGAATGTTTGATTATGTCATCTATCTAGTGTTTGAGTGTTTGGTGTCTATTATGTTGTATATCTTTTGTTTGAATGTTTGATTAATTGCATGATATGAGTATGTGTCTGTAAGATTGCATGGAGAAACGATGTTGTTTTAAGAAATTTGTATTCTAGAAGTTTCATGGAATTTTGGGCAGTGACCTGAGTCCTACCCCTGAAAAAGTGGCACAAAATCTGGAGTCGTTGGCACATAACTACCTGGAAAAGTCCCCAATCGCATGCATTCCCATGTCAAGGGATTGACTTAAGCTTTAATGCAGCAAAAAGTCAGTTTGTCTCAAGGGTTGGTCACCTGGATGGGTTGGATGGCCCCTGGGGGTTTTGTTGCATGTGTAGAAGGTTAGGTTGTTTGTGTTCCATTAGTTCCACTTCCTTAACTACTACATAGGGAGTTGAATCATATCATAGTAAATCTTCATCACACGTTTACCCTGGTTGGTTGGTTACTTGGGTAGATGTGGGAGGAGGATGTTATAGAGAGTGGTATCAGAGCATGGTTTTTTTTTATTTTTTATTTTATTTATTATTTTTATTTTTTATTTATATATATATATATATTTATTTTTATTTTATTTTTTTTTCTTTTATCCTTGAGAAATGCTTGGTTTTTGTTCTCTTTGGGTGTTATCTGATACCACAGAGTGCTATCAAATCATGGTTCACCCCTTGGACTGGATGGGTGGTGTGTTGGTAATGCATACATGTCAGTTGCATATGTGTTCTTTATGTTTGTGGACTATGTGCTTGTTGTGTATGAATGGGGGTGGTCATTGTTGTCATTGTGTCACCATGTGGAAGTTGATGACATTGTTATTGGGATGTGTTGGTCATGAATGCATGTCAGATGTATATGCATTTGTTATGCATGTCAACATCTATATGTTGTTATGCATGCATTGTCATGGTCGTACATGAGGTCATTGTAGGAATTTTAGGTCATCATGATGCTCTTGGTATGTTATCATTCTAATGTGTTGGATGAGATAGAGCAGTAGATAAGATCATCAAAGTGAAGTTGCGACACTAGACTTCAGGGTGAGAGAAGATCATCATATTGGTTTGTATGCTTTTCATGCATGTATGTGGTTGATGGTTGTTATAAAAATTAGGGTTACTTATATGATTTTGATTCTATTGTTATAATGGTTACATGTATGATAGATGTTAGTTAATCAATGTGATCATATGTACATGCATTGGTTAGTCATGCATGGTATTAACTTGATGATTATGTTATATGTTAACTTGTTGTTGTTATATGCTAGTTAACTTGATGATTAGGGTTATTGCATCTAATCTCTTGATGTTATATGTTTTGTGCTAATTTGGATTGACTGATGCAGATGATCATGGTTATGGCATTCACGTATGAGTTAATATATTGTGATATTGTGTCATACTAATCTAGTTGTGCATGTGTGATTGTTAGGCATGAATGACAATTGTTTATGAGTTTATGATCTAAACATGTTAGCTAGTTATTGTTATTGATATCATTACCTTATCTATGTTCGAGTTGATATGTTATGAAGTTATATCGTGCTAATCTATATTGATTGTGTAGAAAAGATAGCCTCCCCTAAGATACATTAAGGTATGAGTTTGCTTATGTCGCCTACTTGGTGTTTGAATGTTTGATTATGTCATCTATCTAGTGTTTGAGTGTTTGGTGTCTATTATGTTGTATATATGTTGTTTGAATGTTTGATTAATTGCATGATATGAGTATGTGTCTGTAATATTGCATGGAGAAACGATGTTGTTTTAAGAAATTTGTATTCTAGAAGTTTCATGGAATTTTGGGCAATGACCTGAGTCCTAGCCCTGAAAAAGTGGCATAAAATCTGGAGTCGTTGGCACATAACTACCTGGAAAAGTCCCCAATCACATGCATTCCCATGTCAAGGGATCGAATTAAGCTTTAATGCAGCAAAAAGTCAGTTTGTCTCAAGGGTTGGTCACCTGGATGGGTTGGATGGCCCCTGGGGGTTTTGTTGCATGTGTAGAAGGTTAGGTTGTTTGTGTTCCATTAGTTCCACTTCCTTAACTACTACATAGGGATTTGAATCATATCATAGTAAATCTTCATCACACGTTTACCCTGGTTGGTTGGTTACTTGGGTAGATGTGGGAGGAGGGTGTTATAGAGTGGTATCAGAGCATGGTTTTTATTTATTTTATATATATATATATTATATATATATTTTTTTTTTTTTTTTTCTTTTATCTTTGAGAAATGCTTGGTTTTTGTTCTCTTTGGGTGTTATCTGATACCACAGAGTGCTATCAAATCATGGTTCACCCCTTGGACTGGATGGGTGGTGTGTTGGTAATGCATACATGTCAGTTGCATATGTGTTCTTTATGTTTGTGGACTATGTGCTTGTTGTGTATGAATGGGGGTGGTCATTGTTGTCATTGTGTCACCATGTGGAAGTTGATGACATTGTTATTGGGATGTGTTGGTCATGAATGCATGTCGGATGTATATGCATTTGTTATGCACGTCAACATCTATATGTTGTTATGCATGCATTGTCATGGTCGTACATGAGGTCATTGTAGGAATTTTAGGTCATCATGATGCTCTTGGTATGTTATCATTCTAATGTGTTGGATGAGATAGAGAAGTAGATAAGATCATCAAAGTGAAGTTGCGACACTAGACTTCAGGGTGAGAGAAGATCATCATATGGGTTTGTATGCTTTTCATGCATGTATGTGGTTAATGGTTGTTATAAACATTAGGGTTACTTATATGATTTTGATTCTATTGTTATAATGGTTACATGTATGATAGATGTTAGTTAATCAATGTGATCATATGTACATGCATTGGTTAGTCATGCATGGTATTAACTTGATGATTATGTTATATGTTAACTTGTTGTTGTTATATGCTAGTTAACTTGATGATTAGGGTTATTGCATCTAATCTCTTGATGTTATATGTTTTGTGCTAATTTGGATTGACTGATGCAGATGATCACGGTTATGGCATTCATGTATGAGTTAATATATTGTGATATTGTGTCATACTAATCTAGTTGTGCATGTGTGATTGTTAGGCATGAATGACAATTGTTTATGAGTTTATGATCTGAACATGTTAGCTAGTTATTGTTATTGATATCATTACCTTATATATGTTCGAGTTGATATGTTGTGAAGTTATATCGTGCTAATCTAGATTGATTGTGTAGAAAAGATAGCCTCCCCTAAGATACATTAAGGTATGAGTTTGCTTATGTCGCCTACTTGGTGTTTGAATATTTGATTATGTCATCTATCTAGTGTTTGAGTGTTTGGTGTCTATTATGTTGTCTATCTGTTGTTTGAATGTTTGATTAATTGCATGATATGAGTATGTGTCTGTAAGATTGCATGGAGAAACGATGTTGTTTTAAGAAATTTGTATTGATACATATGTGTTGAGACAGTTGATATGTACTTGAGTGTAAGTATGTGATAGTTGTAGCATTATGTATTAAGACCGATGAATTTGAGTTGATTGTTGATTATGACATGATTGTTAGTCTTAGTAAAGGCTGATTTCAATTACTAGATATGATGTCCTGATCTTCAAAACATATGTGAACAGTTGCAGGCTAACATTCTTGGCATTAGTGTGACAAGGTAGTAGTTGATGTGTTTATATAACTAACAGTTGAGTAACGTGGCAATATATAGTAAGACTTGATTGCAACAAAGTAAAAAAGTAAAAGAAAGGAATTGGGTAAGAATTCCTTTGGCTATGTTTGGAAACTGCAATTCCAAATGAATGAATTCTTTGAATACATGAAGTCTTCTTAACCCTAATATTGTTTGAAATTATGTGGATATGTGTTATATTCATGGACATGCATTTGACAGGTATAATACTTGGTGTCTAGTTATATCTAGATATGTCAAGGGAATTACAGTCCCTTGAGAGATGGCACATATCTGTTCAACTACAAGGAAACATGCTTGACACAAGAAGGTAAGGTAATTGGTATATTGTTATATTTATTTATGCGTTGATAGTTGTGTGTATGGCAGTATGATGCATGGGATTGCATGGCAAACAGACTATCATGAAATCTTGGAGACGACTCAGGTTGAGTTTTCCTTTGGAAGCACAGAGAACTATGGGGATTGAGTCATGATGTTTGTTGTCAATCTTGTGCTTTTTGTCTTTTGTGATTTGTTTGAGCTTGATTTATGGGTTTTGAGTGCATCTAGTGCAAGGCCTTGCCACTTGGTTTGTGGTGTCATATTTCTATTTCCTTTTCATGGTTTTCTTCTTGTTGGATTTATTGTTCTTTCCTTTTATGTTTTGAGTGTCTTGGGATTTGGTTGGGGAAAGAGGAAAGTTAATGGAGCTCAGGGAGAGCTGAATGAAACCTGACAAGAAATGCAAGACCAGGATGAATCTCGGTGCATGAGTCGTTAGGGATCATTATTGTGGAGGAATTATTGCTTATATAGGTGACTGACATGAAGAGGTTCTTGGTCTTATGGCGAATCAAATGGGAAGAGTAGCCTTGAAAAATCTATGAGGTCAATATCATGTGGATATGAGTTGATATGATGTGTTTATACCATGCCTATCTTTATGTTATGGACAAGAATGTTGATATATACATCATCATAATGAAAACATGATCTGCAGCATGCTAGGATAAGCATGGAAGGCAGAGAGACAATGGAAGCAAGGTTGCTTGGTAGAGACAATGTGGTTTTGGATGTCAAGACATACACTATTTATAAGTATCTAATTATGAAGGATGAATAAAGAAATTGAAACTCTAGTGCATGATATTTTCCTTTGATTTGATGCTTAACAATTTGACTTGGTCATAGGAGGCTGACTTGATGGGGTAAAGGAGTTCACTTATCTTAATCTTTGGTCTTGGTTGTCTCAATTTGATCTGAATCTACCAGTGGAAGTGTTTGACTGGGTTTTCTCCTTCATAGGGGTTTTTCCCTGACTAAGTACCTACATCTAGTGTTAATTATGTATGATCTTGATGTTTTGGCATTTGTTTGATGATGAGAAAAATAATATAATCAACATAAGACAAATATAATATCACAAGTAAATGTCAAGTAAGATAAATCAAGAATAAATGTTACCCTAATGGATTTCTCAACACCCTGCGAGGGGTTTGGTTTTCAATTGGCTGCTACTCCAAGAATCTTCTTAGGGGTTTTCCTATGTGAGCATGTTCCAAGACATATGTGCTTCCCATGTCGGCCCTACCTGTGGAAATAGTGTTTCTCCCACATCTCTGGCGGCTCATAATTATAAATGATAGGGAGGTCATAGGTTACTTTTATACAACAATCAGATGGCATAAAAGATCCCCCCTTGTATTATGTGGATGTTGATTTGGACATGTCATATTTGATGAAGGCATCCATATATGGATCCTATTGGGCTAAAGAGCCTCATCAAATGGAAACTTGTCTTTACTGGATGGATCCAATCATTCCTTTCTCCTGGGAAGAGCCTTGTTCTTTCTATATTTTCATAAAAAAAACTGTAGGGGAAGACATCAATTTTTTGGATTAACGCTTTAAACACCGCATGTGACCTGAAATAGAGTATAAAGAATAGGTGGTATATTCCAATAGAGAATAAAAAGCTGTTTTATGTGGGGATTTTATTCCCAGATTGTATATAGATACAAGACATTGGCATCATCAAGAACTCGTTCATTACTTTGAATATGCGTATGCACGGTGGTGCTTTAGGATCCAAGAATCAAAATGGATCATGCTCATACATGGATGAAACCAATGGAAAGTCTTCCCTTCCTTCTGGTGTTCCTCAAAACAAAACTGGACCATAGCTGCAAAATAATCGTGGCCCACACATTGTTGAGAAAACGGAGGACGTTCCTGTCATAGATGTAAACTTTATTAAGTTAAACACTCTCTTTTCTGCTCTTAAATAAAAGGATATCATTTGTAGATTTAATGGTTTTTGGACCAAACCTGAGGCACTACATCAATGGATTTTAACCCTATGGACGTCAAATTATGAAATTTACTTATGCTCCAAGGGTTTTTTCATTTTCCATTTTAACACTCAAAACGAAACAAATATTGTATTGAATGATGGAACATGGTTTTGGGGTAATGTGGGCTTATTCATTACACCATGGTTCCAAAAATTTGATGCCATGACTATGGTGTTTTCCACCATCCAGGTTTGGGTGAGACTCCCAAATCTTCCCCTTCCATCCTGACACACCAAGGTCATAGAGGACATTGGGAACACTCATGGGAAATTCAAGAGAATGGACAAGGAAAGGACGAAAAAAGGTATATTTATGTTTTCTATAATTTGTGTAGAGATTGACCTCAATAAAGGTTTTCCTAGTCATATCCTATTGAAACATAAGGACTTATGATGGAAACAAGTACTAGATTATGAGAACACAGATTTTAGTTGCCAAGAATGTTTTCAAACTAGCCATTAATAGAACACTTTCCCTTAGGCCAAAAAGAACCCAAAAAATAAGAAGAGGCTGAAAAATAAACAAAAAGGATGGAATTATACTGAGACTCACCTATTAGATGATGATGATGAGGTTATTCCTAGAAATCTACCTGCCCAAATACATGAGGTTGCTCATATACACCATGGTTTGCACATAGGTGGGACTGTGGCATCTCATGTTGACACTCTTATTTAGAATATGACATATATCAAAACTCTCATCATTTCAGAACATCAAAATAATGTGACACACATGGAGGATGGCGTTTTCCTTCTATAGGTATTCAACCATCACCTATGAGTTGGTACTTTGATGGAAATGTGTTTTCAGAGCCAAAAAATGGGCTCTATCTTAAGAAGTATGGTTATTGCCTAACATTTTCTTTATTTTGTAAATATTGTACATAGTTGTTTATTTATGTCTACGGGTCTCGTGGTGATGGTGGTATTTTGGTCTACTTTGGCAGGTGTCAATGGTTGATATGGTGTATCTAGGATTCGTTGATGGTGCTAGTAGACATACTTGGAACTTAGCTTCTGCCACTTGGGTAATATTTTATCCATCTAGTCAGTTGTTAGCCGCAAGAGGCACATGTATCAATCATGCATCCAATAATATGGACGAATACAATGCTATCATTAATTTACTATCTAAAGTAATATATTTTGGTATTAAATCATTAATAGTTTATTTGGATTCACAGTTGGTGGTGTCTCAACTAAATAACATATATCGTGTGAGAGATCCTTTATTACATCACTAATTTCTGAGAGTGAGATTATTACAAAGATCATTTAATTTTATTACTTTCATTCATATTCCATGATCAAAAAATTCATTCGTTGATTCTATAGCTAATCAAGCATTAGATTGGCACATTAATCATTCATCACATTAAACTCAAAAATACCATGAAATCATCTTTATATATGATCAAACCATCGAGAAAATGTCTGTATATAGATAGGAATAATATGTTCAAAATATTACAAAATGTAGACAAATGTCCTACAAAATTAGGGCTTAAGCCTAATCATGTCCATAAAAGATCATTCATCTAAAATATAAGTCCATGAGCCCTGCCCTGGATGAGCGTCACAGAAGAAGACGATGGAATTTGCCACCTATCAAAAGAGCCGCACCCACTCTCATGGTACTCCTACCACCAGCCTCTGAATGGCCTTAAGGAGATCCTCTATAGCTACCATTGGAACCTAGTGAGTTAAACTCTCTAAGTTCTTATGCACTGTATGTAAAACTCTCGTGGTCTCAGCTGTTGCTCTTTCCACGTCTCTCCCATGACGCCTGTGCCTAGGCAAACACTCAAGTCTCACTAGTCCAACATCTTCTTCATGATCAAATAATCTTGTAAGGTTTTTGTTTCACAAAAAATATTTTTTAACTTCTTAAATATCATATTCAAAGTAAAAAAAATTCAAATAACATAAAGTATTAATTTTTTTACCCATCTCGCCCCATGTAGCGCCCTGAGGAAGGGCCATAAATGGGTCCTCTCGGTAGTCTATGCCTGCATATGGATAGTCATCTATAGTTATGATTTTTTCCTCCCACCAAAGGAATAACTCATCATCAAATGTTGCTAGGGTGACCTCGCCCCCGCCTAGTCGCCTGATTAGATATGACCATCTAGTCATCCTCAGATCTTTAAGACCGTTGATGGTGGTAAACAATCTGGGTCGAAGTGTTGGTACTCTCTCAAAGAAGGAGGAAAGTATTCTACCATAGCCATAATGCTTTGTTTTCCCTTGTCTAATTGAAGTTCGTTTCTTTTTCATACAGGCTAGGAGGCCCGTTCACCAATCAAATACTTTCGGACAAAGGAAATATATTGCCAAGAACATGGTTGGTTGAGAGACCTGGTGTAGAGATGTCGGGCCTGCCACTCTAACAATGGTAAAGAGAATGATCTTGATTGGAAAGTTTATCACATTCTTGATCAAAATTTGAGATCTAACCTTGTATGTTCCCTTTGTGCAGTAGATGTCTATGTAATCAGAGACATTTAGGCCTCCCTGAGCTCTCTCTTTTAGATCAACTGCATCCCCTTTTTAGGGAAGCCCAGTAATGAAGTAAATATCTTCCATATCTATTGCCAAAGGAATTTGATATATCATAAATACCTCTTGGTCTAGGTCCCAATAACGGACAAGCATTTCTAGCAACCGAGTTTGGGTTTTCAATTTTGACAACATATAAAATTTGAGAAATCCACAATTTATTAATGCATCCAATGCCCCTAGATCTCCTAAAATATCATTTTCAACTCAACTATGATCGCTTTGCTTCGAAACAATTGACATCCCACAATTTGAAGAATTTCATCCATTAGAATTTGAGTTTTTCAAATATTTCTGCGTGTACGCGACTTTTCTAAATGACAGTTGCAAGTACATGTGGATTTGCCTTAGAAAACTCACGTGTAGTGATTTCGATACGCGACTTTCAAAGGGTCGACCCACATACACGTAGAAGCAAATTTTAAATTACAAATTCCTATGTTAAAAAATCACTTGAGTTTATTCAAAATGCATGAAAAGATGACGAGATGAGTTTAGAATTACGTGGAAGCCTTTGGTTGATGAATGGGTTGAGGAAATTGTGGAATATAGCTGCCCTATTTTTTCTCCCAACCTCTCAAACTCTCAATGCTTGCAAGCAAAAATGAGTTGTGGTGAGTTGAAATGTATTTTTATAATGAAATTTTAAAAACCCACTTTTATAAAGTTCATATTTTTTTATTTTTTATTATTTCATTAACTTTTGGCTTGGAATGTTGGGGAAGGTTATTTTTCTGGGTAAGTGAAGACTTTGAGACTTTTTTCAACACTTCGACTTGATGATCGCATACCTATCCTGGCAGGTATCGCTTTCATTATTGGCATATAGGTTAGGATATATCACTTTTTCCGATGCATTATCCACTTTAAACCTCATATTGCAATATTTTCCTAGGGTCAAGCCCATTATGTTGTGGTTTTCAACCACTTTCACTCTTTGTCTTATAAAATCCTAACATAATGGTAGTTCCTTACATGGGATTCCTAGTTAGATCCTCCCTAACATATGTTTCCCATGCTGCAACAAGTGCTTATGCTCAGGAGTCCTCTTTAGTCCCACTATGACTATGCGACGAAGCTTCATTTCTCTTCTTCTTCACTATTATTCTGGCCTTATACCCTAGAGGCTACCATGTGTTAAGTTGTATTGCCCCATGATAGCATATTGACTACTTGTAGCCTTTTGGCCTTAAGCCGACTTCATTTGGACTCGTGTATAAGCCAATTTTGATCATAGCCTTTATGCAAGATCAAACCATGCATTCATTAGCCTCTGCAACTTGACACCTATTATCCATGGAAAGAGCATTCCTTTGAGTGTTGATGACCAGTTTCACCACCTTGCATTAAGCATAGGAATGTTCCAGCCCCAGGAACTAGAGCATCTATTTTTGAACGCTCGTTCTTTCCACTATACTATAGGCATTCTTTTATTCCTTTTCAGGCTTTAAATATGAAAAATACAAAAAAAATTATATACTCCAAAAAGAGCAGAAACAAGACATTTACTTCCATATTTGATGGCAACAAGAGTCACTTATGTCGTCCTTGAACAAAGCACTCAAAATAAGTCTTTCCTCCTTTTGGGATGGGACTTAGTTCAACTTTAGGAGAGTCATAACCTTGTTCTTGAGTCAATCCTCCTCTGGTTGGTTATATCTCCCAATCATATGGAGAGTTTGTTAATGCCTCCTGCATTGCAAACTTATACAAAGTTATTTTATGCTGCCATATAGCCACATATGGCTCATTATTTTATTCAAGGGAATTCAATCTGTGTTGTCCATTCTACGGTATCTCTTGACTCATTTTTAGTCGGCCATACCTAGTCTATCAAATTCATCTTCAATATCACATCGGTTATTTGGTCCTCTGCTCATGCTAGTTAAAAAGGTCTTCATTGACTTCTTGTTGGTGAGTTTGCTCTTATCAAATCCAAAATAATTCTCTAAGAGTAGGCCTAGAGTTGCACCCTGGCCCTATTTACATCATTGATAGGTGACCTTGTGCTCAACATTGATCTATCATGGGTCTCTGACTGAGTGTTTTCCCTTGTGTTCGACGTCAGCTTGCATTATCACACATTGGGATTCGTTCAATACCTTGGTTTCCATTTAACCCTACTGGTGGATTCCTTGCCTCTATGTTAAGTTTCATTATTGGTTGGTACAGAGGGTTTCTATTGTGTGCTAGCCACATCTTGTGTGCACCAGAAATGTACTTCAGAATGCTTATTTCATCTCTTTTCATCTAAGTTCTTCCAAATTATTTCCCTGTAGGTTACACTCGCACTAGTTGATGTGGGATGCCTCAATGCCTTCCTTCCAACGATCTTTTCCCATCAACTCCAACTCATTGCTCTGGGTATAATATCTATAGTCCCTTTTCAGTACCTTAGGGTTTTCAATCATCAATAACAAACTCCTTCACCATAAAAAATGAGAATACATCAATGTATCCTGATTGATATATTCTCTCAAGTGTTCGACGTCAACACATTTATTCACACTTGTTATATTGTAATGGGGTACCTTGACTCTCATCACCATTATCAGTGACTTTTCTCATGTTTGTTAATGATAAACATCAATGACTAGTAATCAAACAATTTCTCACATGGTCAACTTCAGCTCACTTATTACCATACTGTAGAAATGTACTATCTACGGTCGATGAGGACCTCAGGTTGTGTCAGCATATTGGTTCTCTTGTCAATCCCTTTAGTTTTCTGCCAGTGCTACCAGCCACCCTTATATGTTGCAGTTCATTTCAACAACATTCTATATGTTGACACCCGCGTTTTATGTAGTACCACTATTCCACCTATATGACATGGTCATATTATGAGGATCAATTATGCAACATCAATGATCAAACATTCTTCGAGCATCATTGATCAATTCTTATATATGTGATATTGAGACATAACTCCATTGTGTTCCTTTGGGGCTATGATCAGATGATCCATTATGTATTCTCCAACCTTATTTGTACACTTATGCATACATGATTGATCCACTTTGTACTTGATCAATGAACATGCTTTACTATCTCTGATCATGGGTATGCTCGCCTTAGACATGAGTCTTCTTTCTGATTCCTTCTACAGGTATTCAACAGGCTAGAATCTGGTTTTCCTCTTAGGTTCTCAAATTATCTCTCTTTGAAATTAATAAATTTCAGTCATCATATACCCCTTCTAACCTCATATTTTAGGGGGCATATGTTATAGCATCATTCAACACTCCTATAGTTATGGTGCTATTATATGGTCTTGGGCAGCCCTTTCCCATTCACACTTGATCACTTATTAAAAAATAAAATTTTAAATTCCATATGTGACTCTGCCTTATAAAAGCGTGTGTACATGTGGGTACCATAATACCAAACCCGTGTACATAATTTAAAATATGAAAAGAAAAGAAAATATTTCCCGTTTCTCAGGCGGGGTTTAAAGGTTTCACCGAAATCCCACCTACAGGAGATTGTGGCTCGGCTGGATCAACTGATTTTTGGTCATATTTACACACCTCATGGGAAGGCCTAAAGAAAGAAGGACATAGGATATCGAAATTATAGTCCCTTTGTCCCTAGCTATAGTCTGATTTTCCCTATGCCTCCTACACTCCTAGTCATAAGAAACCCTTGTTTCCTTACAGAGATGTTCATCTTCCATTATATTATTGGCATTATGATACAGGTGTTGTCCTTGATGGCAACTCACTCAGACAACAGTTCACAATGCAGCAGGTCAACAACAAAGGATTACAGATCAGAGGTGTTGTCCTTGATGACAACTCACTCAAATGATAGTTCATAGTGCTGCAGGTCAACAACAAAGGCTTATAGATCAGACTCCAAAGAATGAAGAAAGAGAGGTATACGTTGGTTCACTTTGTCCAAGGAGCGTATACACGCGGGTTAACAGAACAAAAATAGCGTATAACGTATACACGCACTTTCACAGGAGGAAAAACACGTACATGTTAGAGAACCAAGTTTTTGGACCAAGGTATTTTGATCCAAGGCATTGATCCAAGGTATTTGGTCCGAGGTATTTGGTCCAAGGTATTGACCTTAGGTATTTGGTCCAAGGTATTGGTCCTAAGTGGTTTTGGTCCAAGGTATTGAGAAAGGCCTAAGAGTATATAAGGAGGAGAAGATCATTAGGCCAATAGGCAAACAATAAGATTCTAAGGAATACTTCTATCTGAAGTATATTTTATGTTGCAAGGTGGTGTTTGGGACTGGATCTGAAATATTCATGTGCACATTGAGTTCAATATTGGATAAGGAATCATGAAACTTGAAATGACTTATTCTTGAATGATCCAATATTGGTTAAGATTAGATCTGATGTTTTGCGCTTGTTCTATTTGTTATCTATCATGATCTAGGTTTTTCTAAAGTTTGGAATTACAACAAAGTTCCAAGTCAATATTCACAGATCTGTTCGTAGGTTCGTCTTGGCCAAAGAGCGTGTACACATAGGTTCGGTTCTTTCAAGTAGTGTATACAAAATAAAAACTTCTTTTCAGATCTAACTGATCTATCTAATCAAATTCTGTTGTTTTATCGTTGTCTGCCAATGAAGTCTTCTTAGATCTGAATATAAAACTAAATGCATAAGGAAGATGGCATTTGATTGATTGATTGTATAAGTGAGAAGAAGTGATCTCTGTCCCTACCTGTGTAAAGCTCTGTAGATATTCAGTATATTGATGGTTGGTATAAACTTGATTCAAATGTTTATGTTTGCAGTAGTTTTGAAGGTATATGTAGGTTTAATTCACAGAAGTAGCATATACACGCAGGTTGGGTTGTTTAACTCAGTAGTGTATACACTCTGATGCATGATTTTTGAGGTTACAGCTAGTTATGAATGATGATGCAGGGTTTTGGGTTCAGCATAGTGTTATGGTGTCAGTGATTTGATTGTTTAGATCAACTGAATATTGGTTGATTCAGTTTAAGTTTAAAAGCTTTGATGGGTCCAGTGTGAAAATTTGATGAAACGTGGCCTTCAGATTGTGGTGTTGTGATCCATAAGTATCTAGTCTGAAAATTCATGAAACGTGGTCCCTGGTAGAAGAGTGGAGTTTTTTGTAGGCTGGCACCTATGTACTAGTAAACATATTGGCTATTACAAGATCTAGGGGGTTGTAGTTCTCTTCCAGTAGAATATGGAGAATGAGATAATGTTGTAACCTTCTGTAGGTAGAAGCCTGTGTACTAGTATGAGTCTGCACCAATACAAGATTGTAACCAGATTTTCTTATTATTAAAAGAAGACAGAGACGACAACAACAGATGGTTTTTACCCACTTTGGGTTTCCACCTTAAATCTTGGTGTTCATGTGTGTTGCTTATGTGTGGTTGTTTATTCTTATTTTATTGCACTGTCTAATAAATATCTGATATACAGGTTTAAGCTCAACACATGATAAATTGTCTAAATCACAAGTTCTCTACATATACGTTGGTTTCTTTAAGCAAAATTGCGTGTACATGCTAGTTCACTTCACTGAAGTAGCGTATAGAAATCTGTTTTGGAAATAAAATTATTGATCTGCTAATACTGATTCACCCCCCTTTCAGTATTATTTCCAACAATTGGTATCAGAACATGTCCTTCAGAAGAAGCTTGATCGCTTGAAGGGAGATCCATCAACATGAATAATAAAAAAAGCATGGGATCCATCAGACCACCAATCTTCGATGGGAGAAACTTTGTTTATTGAAAAATAAGAACCACAGCCTATCTACAATCGCTTGGAATGGATGTCCGGGAAATTTTGGAAGGAGGATATATATTTCCAACGGGAATTCCTACAGATGCGGCAGATAAAAAGCAATATGAAACCAATGCCAAAGCTGTCAATTCTTTATTGGGAAGTTTGTCACAATCAGAGTTTGTCAAAGTCATGCAGCTCAAATCAGCCAAATAAATATGGGACAAAATTGTTTTGAGCTATGAAGGAGACTCTCAGGTAAAACGTGCTAAGCTTCAAATTCTCAGAATTCAGTATGAAACTCTTAAGATGTATAGTGATGAAAGTATATCTAGTTACTTCTTACGTATAGATGAGGTTGTTAATTGTATGAATAATTTGGGTGAAGAAATAAAGGAAGTTACTTTAGTTGAGAAATTTTTGAGATCCTTGCTTGCTAAATTTGAATCCAAAGTGTCCGCCATAGAAGAAAAATAGGATCTGCAGAATATCACTATGACACAGCTTCACGAAATCTTAACTACCTTCGAGATGAGAAAAGGAGGACCATGAGATATGAGAGAAGCAACATTTAAAGCTTCAAAAAAATGAAAGGAGGAACACGATGAATCAAGACATATTTTAGAAGAAGAAGATGAGGTAAACTTTGTCAAGAAGCTTCAACTGGGTTCTAGAAGGTTTAGAGGTAAGCTACCCTTCAAATGCTTTGCTTGTGGCAGAGTCGGTCATTATGCTGCCAGATGTTCTCATAAAGATAAATATGAAAAAGGAAAAGAATATGCAAAAGGGAATAGAAAACAAGTTGTGAATAAAAGGAGTTACTATACTTATGAAGATAGAGATGGTTTATCTAATAGTGATGAAGATGAAACTGGACAAGATTACAAACTTCTCATGGCTTATGATAGTAATTATTTTTGGGACAATTTAGAAGAGGATAGTGATGGTTTATCTATTAGTGATGATTATAGACTTCTCATGGCTTATGACGATGATAATTTTTGGGATGCTTTAGAAGAGGATGACCTTCATGAAGAAATATCTAAACTCAAAATCTATTTGGAAGAAAAGAATATGATAATAGATACATTGACATACCAACTTGCTGAAAAGGAAAAACACAATGAAAAACTAGAATGTGAAATTGTGGGTCTAAGAAAGGATCTTGAGAAAACGAAATATCTTAATCTTAGATTTTCTAAAGGATCTGAAACTTTAAATGAAATTATCAAAGTTCAACATTCTCCTCTAATAAAATAGGTCTTTGATATACTAAAGAAGCATATCAATCACAAAAGTCGTCAACCTCCACCAAAAGCTATCTTGATGCAGCAAAGACCAGTGAACGGTATGACAATCGTCAACAAAGGCATAAAGCAAATCACCAGGTAAATCATACTCAATTTACTCCAAGGATGAATAGAAGCCATAACCAAGCTCAGGAAAATCATACTCAGTTTGCTCCAAATATGAATATCAATAGAAACTACAATCACTAGGTTAATAGATTCGATAGTCGCTGGAACTTCTTTAATGGGAAATGTTTTTCACGTCATAATTTTGGGCACAAAGTTGATCAATGTGTTGCTTACAAAACCATCATGATTAGAGAAGCATGAAATCAAAGGAATGTAACAGGGATCAAGAGAAGTTCCTATAATAACTTTTTTCCTCTTGAAAATGAAATAGAACGCTCAATCTGTAACAACTTTGGTCATGAAGAATTTGAATGCAGGAGAAAAATTCGGCAAACATATCAAAAGGAGAAAACACCATTAAATCCAAAGATATGGAGAAGGAAAGAATCTCAAACATAAAGATGTGGTATAGCCTTGTATGTAGAAGGACAAGAAAATCAGTGGTACATCGACAGTGGATGCTCAAAACACATGACAGTTTACAAAGAAAAACTTCACTTATATTATGCTACTTGCAAGACATTCAGATCACATGTACTCCACCTATCTCCATTCTATGTGATAATACAAGTGCCATCAGTAATTCAAAGAATCCAGTCATGCACTCCAAGACCAAGCACATACCCATCAAGTACCATTTTCTACGTGAACAAGTGCTTGAACAAAAGGTTAAATTGGAGTATGTTCCCTCCAAAGAACAGGTTGCTGATATATTCACTAAACCACTGCCTAGAGAAACATTTGAATATCTCAGACAAAATCTAGGAGTAGTTGTTGCATCGTCCTGCTGATAAATTCAACTTTTTCAGAGAAAGGTTATTATACGCGTGTTTCATGAAGTGTAGTCGCGTACACACGTAGGTTTCTGTGGGTCGAGGAGTGTATACGTTTTTCAGATAGGAAAAACAGGGGTGTAGGCCTTGACATGGGTGCTTTGTCTGATGTTGATGATTACTGTCTAATGATATGCTTTGTTCATTAATTTTTATTTGACTAACAAAGATTCCTTGATCATTGACTTGTTAATAATGCACAGGTAGCACAGGTTGAGGGGGAGCATTAGCCTTCACGTACATTCAGCATTAATGGTATTATGGTTGCTGAGTCCAGCTACGGATTCAGATATTTATACCATTTTTTGCTTAAGTCATGTAAAAGTCTAGGGTGTGATATGTCTTCTCATACATTTGAATGAGTCCTCTTGGACAAATGGTGTAATTTGTATCCCCACTTTGCATGGGATGGATGATGTAATATTTATTATTTCTATCTTGTATAAACAATTGGTATATCCCCACTTGGTTGGGTGGATGAGTCAAATTTGGTATATCCCCACTTAGTTGGGAGATGGATGTATGTATGAGTCCTTGGTGATAGGAAGGTCATACTCTCATAGTTGAGATATAGAGTCATGCTATTCTCTTGAAGAATATTTTTGCAGACTGTGCATGTGCTCAGGGGGAGCATGGACAGTTTCAGTGCATCTCAACATGTACAAAGGGGAGCTCAATCAGAGAATTCAGCATGTACTCAGGGGGAGCATGGATAGCATAATGTATGTCAAAGGGAGAGAATATCTTGGTCTGCCCTTTTCCCTTGATGTCAAAGGGGGAGAGTATCTTGGTGTTGTCTTGGTGTCGTTGTTGCCATCAAGTCCAAAGGGGGAGATTGTTGGCATTATGATACAGGTGTTGTCCTTGATGGAAACTCACTCAAATGACAGTTGATAGTGTAGCAGGTCAACATCAAAGGATTACAGATCAGAAGTGTTGTCCTTCATGACAACTCACTCAGATGACAGTTCATAGTGCAGCAGGTCGACAACAAAGGATTACAGATCAGAATCCAAAGAATGAAGAGGTGATCTTTTGCATATGTTGAGAGGTGATATTTGAGGCTTGGGCTGGATAGATCCAGAGGAAGTTTTTGTTGGTGCCGTGATTGGATTAGGTTGTATTCTTCCACCCCTATTTGCTGATATCAATAAAGAATATTTGTCTTGTTCTTGAAATGTTATGATATCATATTTTTTATAATTCATGTCTAATATATCATGCTTTATATGTTGATGATTTATGATCTAATGTGTTTATTATGCACATTCTTTGAACTACTTTCTATGTATATATTTCTCTAAATTGTGTTGCATGTCTCGTCACTTTTGAAAAAGATAAGGGTTTGGACCCTACGGGATCAACATCAAACATAGGACCTGCGGGTACTCTTCACAAACCCAACTTTAGTAGTTTTCATAGTTTTCTTACTTAAATGTATTCTTGTTGTTGATAGTCTACATTCGATCTATTGAGGTAGTCAACCCTTACCATAAGGAAGTTTTTCCCGCAAACAATATTGTCACACATGGAGGATGGTTTGGGGGCACAAAACGTGTCCGTGTATTTGAAAGCTCAGACTCAAACAAGGAACATCCTTCAAAAAATTCTGAGGTTTCTATGGCTTTGGTTCTAGTTGGTACCAATCTCGGGGTTTGGCAGCATGTCCAAAAAAACAAAGGAAAGAAGTGCTTATTCATCTTCCTCACAAAAAATTGTTTTTTGCTAATGTTTTTTTCTTTTCATTTTGTATATATATCTTTCTTGGGCCTTCTGTTCATTATTTGTTATGATTTATGCATATACATTGCCTCATATGGGATTGGGGTAGATCCCAGGGAATGCACTACAGGTGCATATGCAATTTTTTTCTTTAGTTTATGAATGCAAATATGAGTTTTTTTAAGGGGAAAGAAAAACACCTTATTTGTCAATGATGTGTTATTATTCTCATATAAGAAAATTTTGGATATCTATGATATAGCCATGGAAGTGGAATTAAATGTACAAAACTCTATAATTTGTTTCCATTAATTAAATCAAGAAGATGAGTGGATATTGTTGAGTCTCTTCCCTTTCAAGTTATTATCTTTTATAATCATTTTTAGTATTTGGGGTATCATATTAAACCAAATATCTATGGTAAATAGGATTGGGGATGGTTGCTTTAAAAATCAGAGTCATAGGTAAATCGATACAAGCAATGGATTTCAATAGGAAGAAAGTTGAATTTGATCATATAAATTTTAGAGATAATTCATATTTTTAGCATTCATTGACAATAATTCCAGAAGGCATGCTAGGCAAAAAAAGAAAAAAGAAAAAAAGAAAAACAAACAAACAAACAAACAAAACAAAAACAAAAACAAAAACAAAAACAAAAACAAAAACAAAAAACAAAAAAACTTTCTTTAACTTTCCATGGTTGAGGAAGAAAGACATTGGTTAAATTACTTTGTTAAGTGGAAGATCATTGCAAATCCTAATGAAGAGGGTGGTTGGGGTTTGAAAAATATATATGTTTTTGGGAGAACCCTAGAACCCAAAAACTTGTGGAAGGCTCCTTCATTCAAAGGCTTGTGGAAATTGATCATAAGTATATCAATCATGGTACTTTTATGTATTATGTTAGAAAGCCTAAGAGAAGCATAAGAAATCTATTAGTATAGTGAAAGGCATTGATCTTGCCTTTCTCTATTTTAAGGAATCATCCAACCTACAAAGTAGGTTATAATAATCTAGTCAGGGTTGGCACTTATTCTATAATCAAACATGGTGAAGCAGTTATACTCCCAACATATTTAATTGATATTCCTCAAGTTAAAGGAATTTTTATATAAATCATGCAATGCATTCTCTTTAGTACATATATTTTGAGTCAAAGATGGAAATTAAGATTGGTTATTGGTTTAGAGGGTGAAGATGAAGTTCTATGATAACATTTATGGATTATCCAAAAAGGAATCATGTAAGGCTCAAATATGAAGAGGATATATTAGCTTGGAGAAAAAATAAGAAAGAAAGTGTGTGCACATCACATCTTGCATACAAAGTAATGCTTGAGGTTGAGAATCAAGATCTAGGATCTAATATGGTGGTGGGGAAAACTATGGAAGTTCAAGGTTTCAAAGAAAACTAGATTTTTTCATTGGTTGGTTTTCAATGATAATACTTGATTTAGGGGTTCTTTATTGGTTATCACTTACATATTGGGGAAGGCACAAGTACATTGATCTCTCTCAGTCCCTTAAGAGATCAATCAAAGATGATAATAAATTATTTTATGAATATATCCTTCTCACATGTATTTTGGGATTTAAATGTAGAAGATCATAAATTATCCAAAGAATGAGAACATGTTGGAAATGGATACTAGGTAGTGGAAGAATTCAAGGATGGTACGTTTCCATTTTCTTTTTCAATGTTTGATTTTTTATTACAATTTTAGTTACTTTTTTTCTATGTGATTTCCCTTAGGGGATGTAATATGGCTCCACAGTTATATTCTTTTTTCTGTGCCCATTTATGGTTGTAGTAATTTATAGGCTTTATTATTATATAATTTTGTGATATTTAGAGGTATTGGGGACTTTAGTATAATGTATAAATTTAGTGGTTATGTGGTGTTTTTATATCTATAATATTTACTAGGTCATGATTTTTTTTTGCAAAGAAACCTATGGATTTAAAGGTCAAAAATTATTTATGCACCTAAACAATGTAATTTTAGTGATGACCTCTAATATAAATTGTATTTTATCACAATTTCAAAATATTTATAACATATTTTTCATTTAACCTATTAACTAAAAACTATGGAGATTTAGGAAAGTTTATCTCACATGTTTTCAAGCATAGAAATAAAAAGATAGAGCAAAAAAATTAATTCCTTATCATTTGACTTAAAGTCCAATGGATCAATGTTGGCTTCAATAGATGGTAACCATCATCATCATTGCATATAAAGATTTGTGAATGATTATTATTTAGGAGACATTAAATTTATTATAACTTTAATATTAGTTATGTATAAATATTACATTGGGCATACATATGTCAACATCAACATTGAAGATGGTATGCAAAATACAATCTATTTAATACAATGTTGTAGAATGCACCTTATTTCTCTCAATGCAAAGAAAATGAAAAACAAAAATTCCAACCATGATTGAACTTGAACCATGATCAAAGTTTCTTTGTTCAATGGAATAATGCCCAAGGTATTTAGATCCATGGGAATTAAGACTTCCTATACCATTCGTTTTCAACAACTAAACATATAATATGTGCTACAAGAGTAGATGGATATAGTGATGAATCTAACTGTAATATCAAAAATTGCAAAAAGATAAATCCTTTAAATATTTTTTTAATTAAAATTTCATAAAATTACCAAATAATAAAGGTGATTTCCTAAAAATTTATAGATATTTGTTAGGAAAATATTGTAATAAATATAAAAGAAATAATGTAACCATTATGGTTTTAAATGAAAATACTCTCATAAATCATAATATACATATGGTCTATAAGGAAGAGTATAATATGGAATCCCTTTATAAGGAAGAGTTTAATGGTATGTACAACTAGGTATGTCACCTAGATTTTCAAAATTCAAAGAGGAAGTTATTAAACATCATTCTTAACACTTGCATCTTGAAGTTAAATATATGTACATGGAATTTTACATAACACATGCATAAAATTCAGAATGAGAGTACTAATCTAGAACAAAATTGCATCACAAAGACGTGTTAATGTGGTAGTAAGAATTGCAATTTTATCAACAACCCATTGATATCAATCACAAGCCAACAAATCCAAGGGGTTAGCTCAACCAATGGTCAAAAATGTTGTTGGGAATTTGGTTGGTTCTATATAAGTAGGTGCTTGGTTCAATTCCTCACTATGTGAGACACACTTGTCTACGTCAATAGGCTTATTAGAGCACCATCAATGAAAACAAAGAAGAACCCATTTGGTCTCCCATGAGGTTTTCCTTGATAAAAAGCAACCACAAATCAAGTCAATGATGTTTTTTTAAGTACTTGTTGACGATGCTGGACTCTCCAACATTAGGGAATCTCCCCGGTATGAAGTCCCAACTAAACCTCACACCATTTAGTGTAGGAGTCCCATCCAGTACGATGGCCCGGTTTCCATTATCTTAAAGATTTGGTTCAACTCTCACTTGTCAGCATAGGAGAGTGGTTTGCTTTGTCTTCCGAGAAGTGAGGTTCGCGTGCCTGGTGAGTGCAAGTGTCACTTGTGTCAATGGTTCTTTCACCGTAGAGGGAGAGGGTGGGATTGAGTCCCAAGTTAGTTGGGAGAAGTCCCAACTCTGGTAGGAACACACAACACAATAGGACATGCACAGCTTCCGGCAGAACAACCCATATGGATGCGGTAGTCACAACACACAAAGGAAGGTAACATGTATAACACTCAACGGATTAGTCTGCGCGAGTACAATGGTTGTTATTGCAAGTTCCATGTGAAAGGTCTGTCTGATGTCCGGGAGAGTAGTCTACACGAGTGAGACAATGTTAACAACATATACAACACATTTTAATTAACATATTATGTATTACAACAAGTGAAGTAGTTCAAGTGTTCAACACAGGTTAAAGAAACATGCATTACAAGTGTTAAAGATTAGTCTTACAATAGATACAATACATGTGTGAAAACGTGTTGGCCTATTAGTAGGCTTCTGAATTAGGCGAAAGTTCCAAGACACATCGTTACACCATACATCACTAACTCCGTGTGAGGGGTGTTGGAGCCACTACTTACTCCTCAAAGAAAAGATAACAGATTCTCTTGGCTATGTGGGAGGAGCTGAGGTGAAAAATCTTTTCATGTACGAATGCGGGGGCATTTATAGCCAGGGGTGAAACTGACCCTTGTGGCTGTTTGACTACCCTCATGACCATTTGACTTCCATGACTTTTTGACTTTGCATGACTCTTTGTACAACAAGTGGGTCTCTTGGAATTCCACGTTACATTACATTGATTGACAACATAACCCATAGTAAAGATGTGGACGACATGACTCGTCATGACAATGCTTGTACATTTATGGTGCTATTGGAGTGCATCTCGAGTTGCAGTGATGTTGGGTGATGGATTTTTTCGTGGTGTGTTACAGCTTCACCTCCGCATGGCAAGGTGCATGAAGTCTTCGATGGTCATTTGTTCGCTTGATGCTGCTTTGGCACATTACTCCTTGCTTGTATGTTGGAAGGCTTGATAGGTTCGTCTGTTCGTGAAAGGTGCATGTTTGTCTGTTCATCCGTCCGTGAACATATCTTGCATGTTTGCTCGTCTGTTCGTCCGTGAAAATATCTTTGCATGATAATCCATTCGCATGCATCATTTGTTTGTCCATTGGTGAACTTGTCTTTCTGCATGTTCTCCCTTCGTTCAACCCATTTGTCATCGTGCCATGTTTGTTAGTGTACATGTACCTACAGTCACTCATGACGAGATGACATCAAATCTATAAACCTCTTAGTCTACCATGACACATGATCATTTCAGATGTAGCTGACTAGTAGAGGTAGCAAGGTTGTGAGGCAGGATGATGGCTCTGGGCACTAGTGATGAAAATTGCATAGGAGTCACTAGGTGATGAAGATGGGAAATCCAAGTCGATAGTGACTTTTTGTGAGGTCTAGCTTTGCTGGAAGGCAAAACTGTGAAATTTTCTGGGAGGGACAGTCCAGGCTGCAAGAAGGCAAGACAGATAGAATATGCACATTTTCCAAAACAAGTGGGAAATAGGGGTTGGAAGGCAAAACATTGCACAGTTTTATGGGGGAATAGGCCTGGCTTCATTGATGATCAGCAGAAAAAAATTGCGTAGTTTTTTGGAGGAACTGGCTGCGAGTTTGGCAGCCAAAACTTCACAATTCCCAGAGGGAATTGGCAGTTGGCTTCCGGATCACTGGCAGCAGAAACTACACAATTCCCAAGGGGAATATATAGTTAGTTGCTGGGAGCTTGGTAGCAGAAACAACGCAATTCCTGGAGGGAACTGGTAGTCTGATGCTATGAGCTGCTGACGAGGGAAATTGCACTAAGGCTGGGAAACAGGCCTACTGATCATCTCTGCATAATTTTTGAGCTGAGTGGACTACTGATCAGCAGAAGGCTTGCTCATGGAAACTGCGCAATTTTCTGGATGAGCAACCAGTTGAGGACTGACTGGGAAAACTGCGTAATTTTCTGAGGGAGACAGGGACGGGAACTTGGTGTTTATCCAGCCCATTTGTGCAATTTCCTCAGTCAGCAGAGCGAGCAAGGTTAGCAACCTCTACAAATTTTTTGAGGGGAGTCAGTCTTGGGGTGACTACCAAGTTTGACTCCCCAGGTAGCCATCATGAAAGTTGATTGAATCACTTGCGATCAACATAGCTTGGAAAGACTTTCTTGGTGCTTATACATTGTTTTGGGTGATAGTCGATCGAGCCAATGGTGAGATGATGGTTCTAATGTCAGAGGAGAGTCCAGTCATCAGAACTTTGGAAAAATGAGTAAGAATATGAACGATTGAAAGATGCAAGGTGATCATGCAAACACACACTCACATGACTCGATGATGAGACGACTCAAACCATCCAGACACAGATGTTCAACATGACTGATTGACGTCACAAGTGACACTCATGATTGATCGTTGAATGTGATTCCGTGTGTGAGTGTGACAGATGCTTTCATAGCGAACACAACTAGTAGACACGAAGCGAAGACTTTGAGCATACCTAGAACATGGTCGCAAGCATGACTTAGACACCAACATGCAAAAACTTGAATGAAATGAATAAGCAAGGCGGATGCAAAGACTCACACGGGCTCACAGAGTGAACTTGAGGGTGTATAGTCATCAAGTGAAACTCTCAAGGGAGGCTCCGAAATTGGGTGTAGGCCAAAATTTTGGAGGGTGGTTGTAGCCACTACACCACTTGGTGACACACTAGTAGAACTCCAACTTCTCTGTTTTGGTTCATTGCTAGCACAGGGCCTTGTTATTTCAGGGAGTATTGAATCGATGTGCGGGTTACTTCAGCTTCCCCACTTTCCTCATGAACATTAATGGTTCACCCTTTGCGAACTCAGTCAAACACAAACAAAAGTTTAGCTTGATCACAATGTTTCAAATCCAGGAAGGGTATTTTAGCTCACGAGTTGAATATTTTCAGAGTATAAGTTTTCATCTCTAGTGTTTCTCTACTTCTAACAGGCCTAGACAGTACCCCAATGGAATCACGCAGGAAAACACACATTGCTCCACTTCGAACGAGCCTGGTCAGTACTCCAGTGGCGTTGCATGATAAACCTCTCTGCGCAAGAAGCCTTTCTCTTCTTTTGCCTTTGTATTTTTCAAGAGGACTGTGCGTAGGCACTTATTTATTTTTGGGGTGGAAGAGGGATCTCGACTTATTGAGAGAAGAAGAGGTTGTTCCTTTAGAGAAGCATGTAAGACCTCTGACATAGGTTTTCTCATTTATATTTTCCCCTTCTTCGTTTCTACTCTTTGGATGAGCTTGAACACAAAGAGAAGAAAGGCTAAGTACAGGCATGGGGCTTCCCAGTGTGGACACAGATTCATGGTTGGACCAAAACTTCCCTTGCATACGTTCCGTATTTTCTGTCAAGAATTCATCGACCGAAGGTTATAACCCAGCATAGAGAAGACAGACATAAGACAGGCCAAGTGGTGCAGTGTCACAAGTCTCTTCAAATTTCAACCACATACTCTATTCAAAATCTAGAACGTAATAGTTGGCAGAACTTATTTCCGGTAAAAAAAATAAAAATAAAAATAAATAAATAAATAAATAAAAATAAAATAAAATAGTAATGTACCAAGCAAACAAAACAAACATAAACAAAAATAGCAAGCAAAGCAAACAAAATGAAAACAACAACAAGCAAGCAAAGCAACCAAGTTAGCAAGCAAACAAACATACAAACCAGAAAGCAAAGACAAGTGAAAAATCAAACACTACTCCTACTCCTATGTTAAACGGTTAGGGTTACGTGAAATGAAATTTCTAATGAAGTGACCATAGGCGTACTCGACTTGCAATCATAAAGATATGAGTGATTAAAACTGATAAAAAATAGTGTGTAACAGAAAATGAAAAAAGTTGAAAAACTTGCACGAGAGAGAAGGTCTCGCCTATGGGTGGAAGAATGTGTCACAACCACCCAACACACATGCTTACCTCTTCCATGACTACCATTTTTCAACAAACCTCGGAGGCCTCTTGTGAGTGTGTGTTGTTATGCACCAAGTTTCTCAGTGAGTACAAGGAAGGACTGAAGCTTGTTACCTACAACATGACTCGTCAAGTAAGATTGTTCTAGCCATTTAGCAATTGAATCATAAAATTCATGATGGCTATTCTAAAAGATTCATGATCTTTGAGAAGATGGATCCCTGATTTGAGAGAGGGGATCACGACGGGAATCTAATACGGATAGATAATTTGGTCATTCTCATCAGTCATGTCAAGATAGTGAGGGTCTGCCATAGCCATCAGTGCAGGCCAAAATGTCTCACTTGCTTGACAAAAGTCTAAGAAGAAAGATGTTACTTGGTTAAGATCATAGTGCGCAAAGCGACTATCATTGGATATATTGTTGGGAAAATGATAAACTGCATGACAACCACCCAAAATATAAAAGAAATAAGACTAGTCAGTTGAGATGTCAGATTCCCATTTTGACATGAGCAAAGAAACCTTTTAAACAATTGTATGAATGCTTTGAATGAGGGAACCAAGTTCGTTGTATGCTAGGAATGATAGAACGCCCACCTGAAACTAGTGAAAAAGTGCGCAAGAATCATGGTCATCACATAAATATAGAAAGGATGCCAACGCTGTGAACGTGTGAAACCAATTAGGGGCGAAATGAGAGTAACTTGATTTGTGTGATAGTTTGTGCGCTCGACATCACACAGGGAGATTACTGGTGTGATGAGTGGGTAGATTTGATGTGCAAAATTTGCAAAAAGGCTAAGGAGTTGATTACGAGAGAGAGCATATGATAAGTGTGATTTCGTATAGAGATGATCAACTTCATTGTCCCATGAATGGATGAGGGATGGACACTCCCAACCCAAATTGGACCTAAGAGAGGTGCATGAAGATAGACATGTTGTAATGGACTCATGGATTCAATCATCAATGAAAATTTGAAATTTTGAAATATCATACCTCGAAGAGTAAATATTCTTTACACAGAGATCCACGTTGAGTGCAACCATGCAGATGGACTAATTTTTTTTTGTAAACAAGGTAGTACTTTCTATATTTACTTTTCAAAATTTACATTCAAAAACTTCAATCAGCCACCTGCCCGAGGGAAACTAGGTGACCATTGATTAACATTGTATCCATTCCAAAATTTAAATAAGTTCATTAGTATCATCAGTGTCTCCCAACTTCCTATCTTTGGTATTTTAGACATAAACATTCAAAAACTAAAGAGAAAAAACTACTCCTCATCTGAGGAGGCTATCTGAAATGTTTCCTTCTCTTCCAGGCTCAACATCTTCTTCCCAGTATTCTGTGACTTTACTCCTGGGCTTGGGAGCTCTCATCCCTGCTGGAACAATTTCCACTTTATCTCTGATAGAGTTTTCTCAATTCGGCCTAAGGCAAGATTATTCCTGTATGTATGTATTTGGATGGTCGCTAGTTCTTTCATCATTTCCCCTCGGCCAAGTTCCAGTTCCTTGTTTCTCTTCGGCCTGTTCAGTACTTCCCCTTCCATATGTTCCTGATGGAGGGTCATGGCTCGAACAACAATATGTTTCATTATCTAATACTGTTGCAAAGTCCTGATATAGAGAGATTTCCGACCATTTGTTGTGCCTGGGTGCTGTACCATTTCTTCCCACTCATGCAGGGGAAGTTCTCTGCCTCGTATATTTTGTCTTAGGTCTCGTTCCCAACTCCAAATATGGTCCCTGAATTCCTGTGGATTTGCCTTCATGTAGGCGTCAACTAGTTTCTTAATCTGTTCCCCGGTCGATTTCCTTCCTTTTTTCTGGCTTGTTCTGCTTGCTTCTTCTTCTTGTTTAACATTTCTCTTGCTTTGCCTGGGTGCCATGTTTTGGCTGGTTAGCTTTCTGGTGCTCTTATCCTTCAAATGTTTAGGCTAGGTTGCAGTGAGCCCCTTACTGTTTGTTAGACCTATCACATTATGAATACAATTGTCAGTTTTAGCTTTTGGAGTAGTATAATTGAAAAGGGTAGTGCTACCATCCCTCGTCTTAGGTCCTCTCAAAATATTGTTGTCTCGTTTATGCAATCTGAGGCCTCTCAGGAACTTTCAAGTTCCGGGCTTCCACCACTGAGGGTTGCGCTATGAAAGTTAGCATGCTTTTTCTGGTACGAGCGGTCCGCCTTGCATGCAAGGCCCCTCCTAGATCTCCTAGGCTCACCTAACCCCATCCCTAGTTTGGGTTCCTTTGGTTGAGAGTCCCCCTCCCGATTTCGTTGAGATTCTTTGTCTCCTATGGGACACTCCTGGTTCCACTCTTAGATTTTTTGGGTTTTCCTTTCCGAAGGCATAGACTCAGGGTTTGAGATGCCCAGGTCTCCCCATCTGTTGCAAGGGACATGGGTGGATGGGTCCTTCAAGTCCTGTCTGCCATTCTCCTTATTATTATACCCCGCCTTCCCAGCCATGGATTCTCGGGGTTCTCCCCTGTCCCAAACTACCTTACCTCTGTAACTGAATCTAAGGTGATGTAGATTATCCCTGTCTAACTTCATGCCTATGTTATGCTTCATGAAAATTCTTTTTTCCAAGGGAGGGGGAGGAAATTTAACATACCCGTTGACCTGGTTGCGCTGTTCTATCTTCTGCAACATTTGTTGGTCGTCGATGCGTTCTTGCTTGCCACCTTCCTTCTTCTGTGTCCACATGAAAAATGCATGGTTTCCCTCAAACTTTACTTTTTTCATATTTTGTTGTCTTAACCTTACCTCTAGCTGTCTCCGTTTCTGTCCATCCTTAGCTCGCTTTCCGGCCCAATTTCCTTGGGATGCTACCCAAATTTCTTTTCCTCCATGCTTCATTAATGTTTATCTTCTCCTGGCTGCTCTTGCCATCCACTTGCTGACACTGCATTGCCATCTGGTTATCCTTTGTTGTCCCTTCTTGGTCTTGTTGTCCCGTTGTCCCTTCGCCCACCTCTTTCCATTTCTCCCCCCTGCTTCTCGAGTCCGTCCTTTATCTTTCCTCTTTCGTCATCCATGTCCTCTTTGTCCTTTCTTCCATCTTGTGCTATTCCATGGTGATCTGTGTTGATCTGCCTGCGCCTACCTTCATCCTTCTACCCTCCCAGCTACGTCACTCGAATTCTCTAGCTGTCGCTTATCTGCTTTGACTCCCTGTTTCAGTTGGTTCATTTCCTCACTCTAGCTAAGCTCTGCTTCTCCCACGTCTAACTGTTTCTCTCTATTTTGGCATTCCTAGTATGTGAGGAGGTCCACTGGGGCATTTCCTTTCCTTTTCACATGGGACGAGATGGTATATGCTAGTCGCTAAAGTTGCTTTTCAAAGTCTGTTATTATCCAGGCCGTCCTCCAGCTTTTGCTTAGTTTTTCCATGGGTATTCCTTGTTGTAGTTTTTTTATGGTTTCTATGACTATCATGGAGTCTCATTCTATTTGCAATCTTTGTTACCCTTCTCATATCGCTATCTCCAGTCCCCTGTTTAGTGCATGATATCCTGCTTCATTGTTTGTGGCAATGCCACAATAATTGCATATTCCCTTATGATCGTTCCTTCCTCATCTTTGAATATCCCTCCAATACCTGCCTTCCCTGGGTTGCCTTTGGCTGCCCCGTCGAAGTTTAGTTTTATGAATCCTTGGGGGGGATTCTTGTAACTTTCTTCTGCTCTTACCTTTTCTTTGTCAAGTACCTTCCTTTTGCTACTTGAGTTTTTTTCTTTAATTTCTAGGGAGTTCATGATATTTGTTTCCATGCCTTCCGTCTTCCAGTCTTCCTCTATCCAGTTTCCCAGTATGATTGTTTCCCTTATGTTTCTCATAATTTGGTCCCAGATTTCCCCTATGTCATTTTTTCCTGTTCTGAATATTACACTATTTCGGGCTTTCCATAGGTTCCACAGGAGGAACCCAATTGACAGATTCCAAGTGTAGTTGAGGATTATGTTGTGGTACGACTTGCTACTCCACAACTCTATTATTTTTCTAATGCTCGCTAACTTTTTTCTGTAATCCCAAAAAATTGTTGGTGATTTTGCCACAAGATGTTACTTACATTGCAGGAATTGGCGACATGCTCCATGGTTTCTTCTTGATTTTGGAATAGCACACAACGGGAGGGCCCATGCATCCCTTTCCATCTTAATTGATCCCAGTTCAAGGCTCGCCCATGTAGCGTTGTCCAGGTAAAAAATTCCACTTTTGGCCAGGTTTTTAACTGCTTGATTCTTTTCCATGTTGTTGTGTCTGCATTTCCAGCTCCTCCTATTTTCATATGGTAGCCTTCTGATATTGTGAACATGCCTTTAATGCATTCGCCCCATCTTATTATATCTGGTCCTTATTTAATAACTATTTTCCTGGTTGCCAGTTCTTTATGATAGATTGTCCATTGGTCAGTTTCTGGGGCTTCAGGCCAGTCACTCTCCATTTTCCATTTTCGCCAATAACTGTTTTGGTCACCTACCCAATATTTTCTTACTGCGTCTTCCACTACTTGGGTTGTGTATTGTTGTATTTTGTGTAGCTAGGGTTCTTAACTCAGGGTACCTCTTTGTTGCCACCCTTCCTTCCAAAAATATTCTTCTTCTCCCTCATGGATTTCCCAGAAGTTATTGTCTCTTATTAGGGCTTTGTTTGTATTGGCCAAGTTCCAAATCGCTGAGCCTTTCTTTTCTGACAAGGTTTGGAGTTTACCTTCCAGTGTTTGAGCTATCTCATATTTTTGTTCCCACAACATTTTCCATAGGTCATTCCCTCCATGAATCCATCTCCACCATAATTTCCCCCCCATGACTTGGTTTAAAATATAAGGGTCTCTGAGTCCTAGGCCTCCCTCTAATACCGACCTACTTAACCATGTCCATGAAAGTAATGCCCATTTTTTTGATTTGTTTGCCCCTTTCCATAGAAATTTTTTAAAGATTTGTACCATTTTCTGACATATGGTCTTAGGGATTGCTTGAATTTCCATCTGATAGATTGGCATAGCTTGGAGGACTGATTTCAGGAGTATGAGATGGCTCAGTGTATTGAGTGTTCCAAACGTCTAATTGTCCATTCTTTTCTGAATTTTCCTTATCAGACCCTGCCAATTTGCTACTCTGTAATGCTGGTCACTTAATTGTACGCCTAAGTATTTTGTTGGGAATTGCCCAATTTTGAACCCCAATGTTCTTGCCAGGAAGGCTTGGCTCACTCTTGGCGTGTTGAAGAAGAAGATTTCTATTTTCTCTTTATTCACCTTTGTTCCTGAAGCTTTTGTAAATTTTGTCAAAATCTCCCCTAGTTTTCTTGCTTCCTTGAGGTTTGCTTGGCTATACATCATTACATCGTCCACAAATTGTTGATATGTGATAGTTAAGTCTTCCCCTCATAATCTTAGCCCTTTGAATTCTCCTCTGCTTACTCTGGCGTTGATTAGGCGACTTAGACCATCCGTTGCTAAGATGAACAGGAATGGTGAGAGAGGGTCTCCCTATCTTAGGCCACGAGAAGGCGTAGAGGTGTCTGTGGGGGTCCCGTTAAGTAGGATTGACATACTAGGTGTGGATATCATGGAAATTATCCATGCTATCCATCTATCATCAAATCCATAGGATTGAAGGATTTCTTGTAGATATCACCAGCTGAGTTTATCATAGGCCTTCGCTAAGTCTAGCTTCACCATCATTCCTTTATCTCCGATTTTCTTTAGGGAGTGAATCACGTATTGTGCAACTACAATCCCATCCACAATCTGTCTACCTTTCACAAAGCTTGTTTGTTCTTTTGCTATCAGTTCTGGGAGTAGGGGTTATAATCTTTTTACCATGATAGTGGCCATAATTTTATAGATTACATTGCAAAGAGCTATTGGTCTAAAGCTATGGGGTTCTTCGGCTTGATCTACTTTTGGTATTAATGCCAAAAAGGTTGCATTCCATGCCGGGTGCATTCTTTTGTGGCTTCTTGATTCTTCTACTGCATTAACAATATCTTTTTTCATGAACCTCCACGTTGCTTGGAAGAATTCTGCTGTAAAGCCATTCAGCCTAGGGGCTTTATTTTTAGCCATTGACTTGACTACTTCCTCAACCTCCTTCTCAGTAATTACCCGTAGAAGCACTAGGTTTTGATCCCTATTTACCTTTCTTGGGACATATTGTTTGATCTTTGCTATCTCCTCTTCTCTGTTGCTTTGCGGCTCTGTCAGTATGCCCTTGAAACGTTGGATTAGGAGGTTTTCCATTTCCTCTTTCTGGATTACCTTGTTACCTTGTTTATTTATTGAGGGAGAAAATTTGGTTTTGCTGCCTGTGTTGCTACATTGCTCGATGGCAGAATTTTGTATTTCGTTCTCCCTCTTTTAACCATTGAACTCTAGACTTTTGGGGCCAAAGGATTTCCTCCTACTTTCTTCTTTCCTCCAGTTTGATTAGCTTCTCTCCTTCCTGCGCACTCTCCTCTGTTCTTCCTTCTTCTATGTTTTTTTTTGTATCCTTTTCATGGCTATTTGGAGTTATTCCTTGTCATTATGGATGTTGTCGGATTCTTCTTTGTTCCAAGTCTTAGTTTTGCCTTTCAGCTCCTTGAGTCTCAATTGGAGTGTGTGCATTTTATTCTTACCTTGTATTTCTTCTACACTACTTTGCCACCGGGTTTCCAGCTTGTTTATGAGTGTTGGATCTCTTAGCCAGAAGGCTTCAAACCTGAAAGGTTTGTGCTGGTTTTGATTGTTCATGGAAATTTTAATTTTTATTGGCCAGTGATCCGATCCTTGGCATGGTAAGAATGTTGCTTCGTAGAATATATCTTTCCCAAGGAACTGTTCTATGGCTAAGAACCTGTCCAATCTGGAGGCTATCTGCCTGTTGCCTCCTCTTCTATTATTCCATGTGTATTTTCCATTGATAGTATTTATATCAATCAATTGGAGGGCTGTCTGGGTTTCCCTGAATCTCTCCATATCTGAATCCTCCCGTTGCAATCCTCCTTTCTTTTCTGTTGTGGTTGTTATCATATTAAAATCTCCTGCTATCAACCATAGTTTTTTTGTGTGTAGGTTGCCCATTCGACGCGGCTATGTTAGGAAGGCCTCTCTCTCATGCGGTATGTGAGGCCCATACACTGATGATACAAGGAACCAATCTTTATGTCCTACCATTCTGAATCTCCCTGACAGAATCCTTCGCATTCCTATCCATAGGTCGGCCATTACTTCTACTGGATTCCACAGTATTGCTATACCCTGTGCACTCCCTTTTACATCTACTGCCATACTTTCATAATACGGCTTATTTTTTTTAGAATTTCCTCCATTTTTGTTTCTTGAAGCAGCATGATTTGAGGTTTTTCTTTTTTGATCCTCTCAGCTAGATATCTTTGCTTACCTTTATTGTTAAGCCCTCTTATATTCCATGATGTAATAATCATTGAGACAACTGGGTTGTTTGGTGGAAGACCGCTGAGAGCGGCACTACTCTTCCTGTGTTGACTAAAATTTCTCCCATTATTTGAATGGATTCTTGTAGGTTCTTCCATCCTCTTTTTCCCCCCTTTCCCTTTCTGTTGATGTTCTTGGCTTTTATCCTGTTGTGTTCCAAGCTATTCATTCATCCTTTTTTTCCCACTCTTTTGCTTTTATTTTTATTTTTGGAAGATGTCTTTGTATAGTTTTTTATATTCCTCTGGGATAAACCATTCGTCTAGGTTTTTCCACTTATCAAGTAATTTTTTTAAATTTTCCTCTTCTGTGGATGGGTCATCCCTTTTATTTATATCTACTTCCATTACTTCGTACTCCTGATATACTTCCTTTTCTTGATCCCCCTTTTCTTCTGGTTCTTATTGAGCTTTTTGCTTATTGTTGTTGGTATCTTGCTTTTCCCCCCACCTTCCTGATCCGTCTCTTCTTGGTAGTCCATCTTTCGGGTTTCTCCCTCCTCTTCTTCTGTTTGTAGTATTTCGTATTTATTTGTCTCTTGAATGTTAGTTTGTTGTTCTTTCCTGCCTTTCTGCTGGAATTATTTAGTGGGTCGTTTCTTGGATTTTACTTCTTGAAACCCCTCATCATCTTCAGTGGCTTTCCTTTGTTTCTTGGTCTTTCTCTCCTCTTCCTCTGCATTTAAAGGGCATTCCTTAAAAAGGTGTCCATATTCATGGCATTTTCTACATCCAAATGGTAAATGTTCATAGTCTAATGCCTGTTGCCAGACCTCCTCATGATATTCTAGTTTGAATACACCTGGTATAGGGTTTGCAATGTTCATGTATACACATATTCTTGCATACGAAGTATATATCCCTCTTTCAGTTGATTCTACTATCTTTACGAAACTGCCTATGGTGTTCCCTATTCCTTCAAGAATCTCTGGGTCCTAGAAATAAAAAAATTATATGTATGTAATTAGGCAAAAATATTATCAATTCCCATGCCGGGATTTGAACCCGGGTCTCCTGGGTGAAAACCAGGTACCCTTATTTTGTTTGACTGGCTTACTAGAGTCGCGAGGTCCTGACACAACCATCAACGGATGTTGAAGTGCCTCGACTCCCTAGCATGTCCCGAAACTTTCCAGAATTGAATAATTGCATTTTGGGATGTGAACCAGATCATGCATGGCTTAAGGATGGTTGTTGTTACTAATTTCAAAACTTCTCTTATGATGACAACCATCTTTGTCACATGCTTCATCAAAATTTTCAATAAGTTGAGGTGATAAGTTGTCTTGATGCAACACACAAGATGATTCCAAGTGGAAGAGTCCTGTGCATTAAGACTATTTTCATCATGGACAACCTCATTGTCTTGTGTTGATCGAGGAGATAACTTAGAAGATGAAGAAGTAAGAGAATGCAGAGTGTCTCTAACGCATGTTTATGCACTGTGAATGATAGGGCACACAGGCAAGTGAGGTGCAGAGGAAGTTTCAATATGGATGTATGCTTTGATCGGTGCACATTCCAGATCTGAGTTAGAGTGTAGATGAGATGGCAATAGATCATATGATGTGCTTGGGCATTCATCACAATATACAGAAGCACGGGAGTGATGAGAGCCCAAGACTGAAGGTTGATCGAAATAATTGATTGTGCATGATGTTTCACCAAGATTCACGGATCGAGGATCAACCAAGAATGGAAGATTAATGTTTCGAGAGGAATTGATCATGTCTTCACCATCCCACTCCTTCGCTTGTATGATGATATTTCCTTGCACATGACTGCAACTTGAGCCAGTAGCTCGAGAATCAAGAGAGTACGTGCAGCTAGCTTGTGAAGTAGAATGCTCAAGTGAGTCATGGCTTGTAGATGATGGAGGATGACATAGACGCATATTAGACTCAAGACTTAGGTTAGGAATGGTGATGTCCTCTTGCTGAATGGAGGGATGAGTTTTCGCCATAAGATTTCCTAACCATTTTGGAATTTCCTCCATTGGGGCAGGGGACAACTGAGTAGATAGATTGGGAACATGCTGTGCAGGTTTCTCAACTTTGCAACCACTGCGGGGGGGACCCACTGCACATATTTCTTAGTTTTGTGGTTGCTACAAGGGGGCACCCTTTTGAGACATGAGGTGCCTTGTGATCCACAAGAGTTGAGGAAGAAGGGAAATCAGGAAGTTCACTGTTTCAAGAGACATGAACCAAGCGTTTCAGCTCTTGGCTCATGAAGTCAAGTTCCACAAACTGCTCAGGAATTTCACGACATAGGTCAAGGAAGTAGGTAGCAAAGTCCTCAATTGATTCACCAAGCTTCATTCTTAAACGCGAGATTCTTTCATAGACATTTGGGTGGTCACACTCATCAAAGGCTTGATGGAGCTCCTTGAGGAAAGTGAGAAGGGAATGGACGGAAGCAGGTGGCAGGGTATGACATCACCGATTAGCACGACCTTCAAGGGTGAGGAAGAATAGTACGCAAACAATCTCATCACTATCAATTTCATGAGATTCACAGAAATGAAGAAAATCGAAAATGTGCTCAGTTACATACGTTCTGTCCTCACCGTCAAACTTTAACAAGGACAAGTGATTGAGAAGCTCATCAGAGATTGATAACTGGTTAAGGGAGAAATGAGAGAAACACCACGGGAGCACAGATTGTGTATTATTCATTGGGTAAGATATTCAACCCAGATGTATGGGCTTAGCTTGTCATCTAGCCCTCCTTTTGGTGCCAAAATGTTGATGATGTTGGACCCGACAACATTAGGGGATCTCCCCGGTATGAAGTCCCAACTAGACCTCACATAGTTTGGTGTAGAAGTCCCATTTGGTACGATGGAACGGTTGCCATTATCTTAAATATTTGCCTAAACCCTTACTTGTTAGCACAAGAGAGTGGTCTGCTTTGTCTTTTGAGAATTGAGGTTTGCATGCTTGGTGAGTGTAAGTGTCACTTGTGTCAATGGTTCTTTCATCGTAGAGGGAGAGGGTGGGAGTGAGTCCTAAGTCAGTTGGGAGAAGTCCCAACTATGCTAGGAACACAAAACACAATAGGACATGCACAGTTTCTGACAGAACAATCCATATGGATGCGACAATCACAACACACAAGGGAAGATAACATGTATGACACTCAACGGATTAGTCCGCGTGAGTACAACAGTTGTTATAGAAAATTCCATATGAAAGGTCTGTCTGATGTCCGAGAGAGTAGTCTATAGGGGCAAGACAAGGTTAACAACATATACAAAACATTTTCATGAATAGATTATGTATTACAACAAGTGAAATAGTTCAAGTGTTCAATATTGGTTAAACCAACATGCATTACAAATGTTAAAGATTAGTCTTACAACAGACACAATACATGTGTGAAAAGGTGCAGGCCTATTAGAAGGCTTCTGAATTAAGTGAAAGTTCCAAGACACATTTTTACACCATACATCACTAACCCCATGTGAGGGGCATTGGAACCACTACTTACACAAAGAAAAGATAACAGATTCTCTTGGCTATGTGGGAGGAGCTGAGGTGAAAAATCCTTTCATGTACAAATGAGGGGGCATTTATAGCCAATGGTGAAACTAACCCTTGTGGTTGTTCGACTATTGTCATGACCATTTGAAATCCATGAATTTTCGACTTTGCATGACTCTTTGTACAACAAGTGGGTCTCTTGGAATTCCACGTTACATTACATTGATTGACAACATAGCCCATACTAGAGATGTGGACAACATGACTCGTCATGACAATGCTGGTACATTTATGGTGCTATTGAAGTGCATCTCGAGTTGCAGTGCTGCTGGGTGATGGATGTTTTCGTGGTGTGTTATAGCTTCACCTCTGCATCGCAAGGTGCGTGGAGTCTTCGATGGTCATTGGTTTGCTTGATGTTGCTTTGGCACATTTCTCCTTGCTTGTATGTTGGAAGGCTTGACAGGTTCGTCTATTCGCGAAAGGTACGTGTTTGTTTGTTCATATGTCCGTGAGCATATCTTGCATGTTTGATGGTCTATTCGTCCGTGAACATATCTTTGCATGCTCAACTGTTTGCGAGCAAATCTCTTCGCATGCATCATTCGTTTGTCCGTTGGTGAACCTGTCTTTCTGCATGTGATCTCTTCGTTCATCCCATTCATTGTCGTGCCATGTTTGTTAGTGTACTTGTGCCTACAGTCACTTAGGACGAGACAACTTCAAATCCAAAAACCTCCTAGTCTACCATGACACATGATCATTTTGAATGCAACTGGACGGGAGAGGTAGCAAGCTTGTGAGGTGGGATGATGGCTTTGGGCACTGCTGATGAAAACTATGCAGGAGTCACTAGATGATGAAGATGGGAAATCCAAGTCGACAGTGATTATCCGTGAGGTGAAGCTCCGCTGGAAGGTAAAAATGCAAAAAAAATTGGGAAGGGCAGTCCGGGCTGCAAGAAGTCAAGGCAGACAGAATCTGCACATTTTACGGAACAAGCGGGCATCAGGGGTTGGAAGGCAAAAATTTGCATATTTTTCTTGGGGAATAGGTCGGGTTGCATGGAGGATCAACAGGCAGAAATTGCGCAGTTTTTTGGAGGAACTGGTAGGGAGCCTAGCAGCCAAAACTGTGCAATTCCTAGAGGGAACTGGCAATTGGTTGTTGGGTCACTAGCAGCATAAATTGCGCAATTCTAAAGGGGAACATACAATTAGCTGCTGGGATCTTGGTAGCAGAAACTACGCAATTCCTAGAGGGAAATGGCAGTGTGCTGCTAGGAGCTGCTGGTGGGAAACTGCACTGAGGCTGGCCTATTGATCATCTTTGCACAATTTCTGAGTTGAGCGGACTGCTGGATAGCAGAAGGCTTGCTCATGGAAACTCAGCAATTTCCAAGATGAGTAGTTGGTCAACTGTTGGGAGGAATTACTGGGAAAACTGCGCAATTTTCTGAGGGAGTCAGGGACGAGCACTTGGTGTCTATTCAACCTATCTGCCTAATTTCCTCAGTTAGCAGAGTGCGCAAGGTTAGCAGCCTCTGCATAATTTTTGAGGGGATTCAGTCCTAGGGTGACTTCCAGGTCTTACTCTTTGGTACCCAACATGAAATTTGATTGAATTACTTGCAATTAGCGTAGGTTGGAAAGACTTGCTTGGTGCCTCTACACTGTTTTGGGTGATAGTCGATCGAGTCAATGGAAGGGTGATGGTCCAGTTTTTAGAGGGGAGTCTGGTTGTCAGAACTTCAGCGAAATGACCAAGTGTGTGAATGATCAAAAGATGCATAGGTGATCATACAAACACACACTCACATTACTCGATGATGAGATGACTTAAACCATCTAGACACACATGTTCAACATGACTGACCGATGGCACAAGCGACAAGTGCAACACTCGTGATTGATCGTTGATCGACTGTGATGATACTTGTGCGATAGTCTGTGTGTGAGTGCGACAGATGCTTTCATCGCGAACACAACAAGTACACACGAAGTGAAGACTTTGAGCATAACCAGAACATGGTCGTAAGAATGACTTAGACACCAACATGCAAAAAATTGAATGAAATGAACAAGCAAGGCAGATGCAAAGACTCACACGGGCTCACGAAGTGAACCTGGGGGTCTGTAGTCATCAAGTGAAACTCTCAAGGGAGGCTCCGAAATTGGTTGCAAGCCAAAATTTTGGAGGGTGGTTGTAGCCGCTACAACAATATTTAACTAGTCTAGATCCATCTTAACGTCAAATCTATAAAGTTTCAAGAGACATAAAATCCTTTGAAATGTACACCTTCAATAATGTAAAGTTTAAAGAAAAGTTTGTACCTCAAGGAATTTTATCCTTCTCTATGTTTGATAAATCCTTCTTTATCCAATTACACATCTACCCTATATTAATTTTAAAACGCACGGAGGTGCTGCTAGCTCACAATTCACACCCATAAAACATCATTGAACAAAATAGAAGCCCAGAAAGGAATCTAGTCATTTTCCAATCCCATATATCTACCTCTCTACATCTATTTTGAAAAACATATAATGTTTTCTAGCCTTCTCAAATTCTGTTCTTTCTGCAATCCTCCCAATTAAACTTGTTGTTGAAATCAATCTCGTGGTACTTGTACTCATTTACTTCTTCAAGAGTATTCCCTTCAAAGAAGAATGTATGTTGGCCATGCTTCCTTTTATTAGAGAAAATCATTATTTTGGTCTTGGTGGAATTGACTTGAATCCCCATTTCTCCACAAAAATGTTCAAGGGAATACAGGTGCATTTGCAAAGGGTTGATTTAGTAATCAACACAAGGTCATCAGTGTACACAAGAAGACTTATCACAAACTCCCCCAAACGAACGTTGTCTCCTCCTTGTAGATTTAGCCACTCTTTTAGTTTGTTAATATAGAAACTAAAAATAGTAGGGGATAATGGTCATCCTTAGTTGACTCTAATGTCACATCTAAAGCTTTCCAAAATTCTTGTTGAATTTCTATTTTTTACTTCCACCTCTTCATAGAGCCTATGGACAACAACTCTATAATGCAAAGGAATTTCAAGTTCTTCTATTCTTGTTAGGCGTCGCTACTATTAGTGTAACCCCTTATTGTTATTAGTACAACCCCCTTATTATATTGTTGTACCCATTTAGTTCCCATGTTGTTACTATTGTGCCCCATAGAAGCCCACTATTGTTATTATTGTGACCTTATATTATTATTGTTATGTTGGCTCTGATTATATTATGACCCCTTAGACTCCTATATAGAAATGAGGTCTTGTCATTTACATCATCCAAGAATTGTTCATTTGTGTAATTTAAAGGAGGTTGCCCCCTCGAAGAGGCTTATTTCTAAGGCATTGATCTATCTTTTCTATCTTTTTGTGAGCTGGTTCCATAACATTTGGTATCAAAGCTTTGGATTCTAGGGTTTCGCTGCTCCAAACAGGTCATTGTGGAATTTTCTCTGTAATGTTTCCGCTACAAAGTTTCAGAAGCTAACAAAAAAACCATTTGAGACAAAATTGTGCTGAACCATGGGTCCGAATTTCAGATCTTGTCTCGCTATTTTTTCGGAGATATGATATGAGGAAGTTAGGGTTTTTGCAAGCTCCAAAATTTCATCTAAAACACATCATCGTGGAATTTTTGCTATAATGTTTTCGCTACGAAGTTTCAAAAACTAAAAAAAACCCATTTGAGAAGAAATCGGTCTAAACCTTGGGTCCGAACTTCTGATATTGGCTCGTTATATTTTCGGATATATGGTCTGAGGAAGTTAGGGTTTTTGAAAACTCCCGAAATAAATCCTAAATAGGTGACCTTGGGAAAATCATCATTACTTTCTCTCTGAGCATCATATTGAAATTTCATAAGAAGCTGCAGAAAGAGGACAGAGTGTAGTTTTTTGTGCACTCGTTTCAGGTCCTAAGGTTGGAACAATGACACATGGTACTTCATATATGTGTGCTCGACACCAGTCTATAATCAGGTCATCGTGGGAGATTTGACATAACTCTTCCTTGCAGAATCCAATTTCAATAAGAATGGTGGAATTGGAAAGAGGACACAAAGGGCTACTGCAAGTTGCGATTCCAGAACTTGAAGATATGAAATTACAGAGTTACAATCTTTCAAGGTCGAGCTCCTAAAATCAAGAAAAAGAGAGATGAGGAAGTTTGATGGCAAGGATCAGATAAATTGGATACTAAAGATGGAGAAAGATTTTGATCTACATGGTGTACCAGTATTATAGAAGGTACATATTGCATCTAATTATTTAGAACCAGATCAATTTTTATGGTATAAAGGTCTTTTTTCTAGTAAACCACTTGTTACGTGGTCAATTTTCACGGAGGAAATGATAGCCAATTGTTGAATCTCAAACAAAAGTGTTCAATGGAAGAGCACATTGAAGACTTTCAAAAATTGAATATAAGGGAAAATGATATTCCAGAGAAGTAGAGGATTGATGTCTCCATAGGGACTTTAAAGGATAACATTCAACATGAGTTTCATCTTTGGGAACCTGATTCATTGGAGAAGGTATTCACGTTGGAAAGAAAAGTGGAAAGTAAAATTATGGAAACAAGGAAGTCTACCCCTCACAACTATAAAGATGGAAGTGTTATTTCTCCTAGCCTTCCACAACCTACAAGGATAACACCACAACAATTGGAAGAAAAAAGAGCAAAAGGGCTTTATTACAATTGTGATGACAAATACATTAAAGGTCATAATTGTGCTAAAAGAAATTATTTTACATAGATTGTGAAGAGGAGGAAGAAAAGGGTCAAGAAACATCAAAAGAAGAGGATATACACCAGGAACCAACCTTAGAGAAAGAAGAAATGAATTTGACCATATCTTGTAAAGCATTGGAAAGAATTACCACTCCTCAAACTCTCAAGATAGAAGGACATATCAAGAAGAAAAAGGTTCAAGAAGTGAAATATCACATCGATAAAGAAGAAATGAATCCGACCATATATTGTAATGCATTGGCTGGAATTAACACTCCTCAAACTATCAATATAGAAGGACATATCAAGAATAAAAATGTTCAAGAAGTGAAAGATCACATCGAGCATCAAGAAATGAATCCGACCATATCTTGTAATGCATTGGAAGAAATTACCACTCCTCAAACTATCAAAATAGGAGGACATATCAAGAAAAAAAAGGTAATAGTGTTGATTGATTCGGGTAGTACCCATAATTTGATTCATTGTAAGATGGCCAAGGAATTGAATTTCTTCCTATATCCAGCACCAGAGTGTCAACTGATGGTTGCAAGTGCAGAAATCATAAATTTCTCTGGAAAGTGCCATAATGTCAAGCTATCCATGGGAGAATATGTATTGAATAGCCCAATGATTTCAATTCCAATGGGTGGTGCTGATGTTTTACTAGGATTCCAATGGCTACAATCTTTGGGTACGATAGCTTTTAATTTTCAAGAACTTTTCTTGAAATTTTTTTGGGAAGGAAAAGAAGTTGAATTGAGGAGTATCGAAGGGAAACCAGGAAAGATAATCAACTCTAACAACATGAGAAAGCTTCTAAATAAAGAACAATGGGGCATAATTGCAAAATTATGTTCACTAGAGGATCCCACATCGAAATCATGTATTTCTCCAGATCTCCAAAATGTTTTGGACAATCATTACAAGGTATTTGAGACTCCCAAAGGCCTCCCACCTATTAGTGATCATGGTCATGATATTCATTTGATTCCAAGAAGTGTTCCTCCAAACATCAAGCCTTACATATAACCATATCCCCAAAGGAGTGGGAACTCATTCAAAAGTTTCAGAGGATCCCACTTCAAACAATATGAGAAATTGAAAAGGAAGGATAAATCATAATGGAACCTGAAGCAGTCACAAAACCGAGAAATCGACAACTACTAAATTGATCAATTTCAGAGAATCTCATCAAGTGGAAGAACTTACCCGTTGAAGATTCCACATGGGAGGACAATAATTTTATACAGAAGCATCAATAACTACTCAAGTGTTGAGGACAAAACTTTTTGAAGGAGAGGGGCATGTTAGGTCCCTATACTACTAGTGTAACCCCTTATTGTTATTAGTACAACCCACTATTGTTATTATTGTGCCCTTACATTATTATTGTTATGTCGGCTCTGATTATATTATGACACCTTAGACTCCTATATATAGAAAGGAGGTCTTGTCATTTATATCATCCAAGAATTGTTCATTTTTGTAATGTAAAGGAGGTTGCCCCCTCGAAGAGGCTTATTTCTAAGGCATTGATCTATCTTTTCTATATTTTCGTGAGCTGGTTTCATAACAATTCTACACCACAACTTATATCCAGGGAACGTGCTATATTCCTTTTTGAAGTCAATAAAGTAAAACCTTTTCAATAATGTGTCTTAGTATGACACCATGATCCACCATAGAATATTTAAGCCTAAAACTGACTTTCCCTTTTCCCCTCTTTTCTTTTACTTCTACCCACTTATAGATTCTATTTTATACCATGTTTATAAAAAGATTTGAAAACAAAGGATTGATCATAATGGTTCTATAATTGGAAGGATTATTAATGTCTCCACTTTTGAAAATGCGTATTGCTAAGCTAGTTGTCCTGTCTCTTGGGAATCCTTGTTGAATGATGTTGTTGAATATTTCCATGATGTGTGGTGCAAGTGTAATTCCCCATTTTAGATATTTCACTTGAAGTTCAACTAAGTCCTTTCCTTTTCCTATTCTCAACTTCTTAATACCAATATATACCTCCTACAACATGAAAAGCATTGTAGTTGTGTTGATCCGGGGGGGGGGGGGGCATAACCTCCAATTCTTTCTCATAAAGTTGTCTTGCATAGTTAAACCATTGATTAGTTAGAATGTTATTTTCAATTTTCTTCTTCCTTGGTTGAAGATCCTTCCAAAAAAACTTTGGGTTATTCTTTCCTGAATATATATAATCTTCTCACCTTTTTTGCATGAACTCATCCTTTTTCCTTTATAAAATATACTTATATAACTCTACATTCATATTCTCCTTTCCTACCTTCTTCAAGGTTCTACTTTCCATTTTGGATTCCTCATAAAACCAATAATTTATTGGAAAACAATTTGATTATGGTTTCTTATTTTTTTCTCTTTTGCATTTGTCAAGTGCACCTTGAATTATATTTATTAACTCATGACTATTAAGGCTTTGGGAACAAGTTATTTCCTTCTTAATTGACCACTCTAGCATTGTCTTGAAGATAGTACAATTTTCTTATGTTAGAAGAAAATTTCCCCTTGAAAGTGATTGTTGAGAACACTAGGTTTTCCTCCTCTTCTACCTTTCTTCTAATTAGGATAAAATTATATAAATTAGGTTATGGTCTGATTTTAAGTTCCAAATATGCTCCCCAATCTTAACTTTGTCTATCCTTTTTGTTAAGGTTTGTGAACAAATCACAGAGTCAACGACACTTGCACCATTGAATGTGAAGTTCCCAAACCTTTTCCATATATCTAGACCATTGCAAATAATTAAGTTGAAATCAATACACATTGTAAGCAACTCCTTCCCAAAATCATTGCTAACTTTTTCATCTTCTGAACATCTCAACCGTTGGGGATTTGCCCTTACAATGAGCCAAATAGGATTATGATACTCATTGCAATAAATAATACTAGCTTACTGATTTGTTGTTCTATAATTGAAATCCCCTAGTAAAAGAACTTCTCCCTACTAAGAATATGTGACAATATCTTGATTTAAAGGTACATAAGGATTCTTGTTGTCTAGCCCCTTATTTTTGTAGGTTTTCAAGACTTGGAGGTGGGGGGGGTGTTATTAACATGCTGCAATTCTTACACGATTCTCATTCTCCGATATTTTGAAGCATAATTACTATTTATTTGTTTCTTATTTCACTAACTGAATATGGCGTCGTTATTTTTCTTTCACTAAAACTATTACCCCCGTACCCTTTGCCATCTTCTACTGCCTTGTTCCAAATTGCTCACTTCAGATAACCATCAAACCTAGGAGTTTTGTAACCATCATGTTCATGAGTTTTTGCATGACAAATTATGTCTCTACCTTCTGCAATAGGCCCTAACCCATGTCCCCTCATCCAAGGGTACCTCTACAGTTCCAACAAACTAGACTTAGGTAGACCTAGGTAGGATTTGATTACTATGTGGTTTGGCACACAAGACTCAAAATCGAGTCTTCACCCCTTTTCATCCATGTTGGTCTTATTGTTTTCCTCCCTATTATAGAATTGACTATTTTTCTTTATTTCTAGCTTGCTACCCTACTTTGCCATGGGTCCCAAAAATCATAATAACAACTTTACCATTGTACAACCATTCTCTTTTTCCTTCGTTTCTTTCTGCTCTAATTTTCTCCACTTCTTCCCTTCTCTCCTCTTGTTGTTTGCTAGTTAAATCTTCATATAGAAAAAAACATGAGCCCTTCAAGAGTTTCTTTTTGCTTAGGAGATGGTGTTTGTATTTCACGCTATAACAACCCTAGTTAAAAATCCATGTAAATAAATATAATACCAAGGTCATGTGACACATATTCTAAGATGAATGGTGGGAAAAAAAGCCTTGTGCGGTGTCACTTTGGTTTATTAATGGCTAAGGAAACTAGCAAGGGAAATGAAAAAGGCTTTGGAAAGTCAAGAGGCATTAATTGGCATTTTATTTATGAAAATAAAGGAAAATAGGAGAAAAGGAAGGTGAAATGTCACAAGTTGCATGTGAGGAGGAAAATGAAGGAAAATAATGGAAAATGAAGAAAATAGAGGGCTCATTAATAAAAGGTCTTATGAGGATCAATTGACAAACTTTTGTCAGTTCAATTTTGGAGCTCTAATTTTCTACTCTTTCTCTCTCATACTCTTGGACACTTAGAGTTTTTTGGAGCACCCTTGGAGAAGTGTGGGATACTTGGGATTTGGAGCAAGAAGGAAAAGGAAAAGCATGAAAGCATAAGAGGACATCGGGATCAACAACTACAATGGATTTTTCTTGCAGGTATCGGGTTACATGTATGATTTCCTTGCTAGTTTTTTTCATGCATGTGGTTATTTGGTTATGATTTGTCATTGGCATGGAGGATTTCCTAGATTGATAGTGGATTTGCCTAGCCTTTCCATTTCCTAGATAGCAATGGTGTTGTGGGTTTTGTTTTGTTTTTTGTTTTTTGTTTTTTTGTTTTTTGTTTTTTTTTTGTTTCTTGTTTCTTGTTTTTTTTTTTTTGCTTTTTGCTTGTTTGTTTGTTTGTTTGTTTTGTTTTTTTTTTTGGTTTTTTCTTTGTTTGTTTGTTTGTTTTTGTTTGTTTGTTTATTTGTTTATTTGTTTGTTTTGTTTTGTTTTTCTTTGTTTTGTTTTGTTTTGTTTTTTGATTAGTTATCATATTCCTTTGGTTGTGGGTTGAGTTATTAGTTCCTAGAGCTTTGGTTGGACAAACACTTTGGAGCCCCTTAACAACCTAGGTTGAGTTACTAGTCCTAGAGCCTTGGTTGGAAAAACGCTCTAGAGACCTTGGTGGGTTGAGTTACTAATCTTGGAGCCTTGGTTGGACAAATTCTATGGAGCCCGATAGTAGTTGTGGGTTGAGTTAATAGTCCTAGAAGCCTTGGTTGGAACAAATGCTCTAGATCCCCGGACAAATTGGGTGGAGACTGTAACACTCTCCGGGGTAAATTTGCATATATTCAACATAATAGGAACAAAAATACAATAAAAATATCAACCATAAAAATCCATAGATACATCAGTATATTTGCACATGAAAATCAAGGGAATGAATTTTTCATTAATAAATGCAATGAACCAACCGGTGATGGGACTACCACATTCCACCCGAACATAGATTGGCTGAGCCAAGTCTCTCTTCAGCTAATCACCCCTGTGCCATATTCCAAGCATGAATGTGGGACTCATAGAACACATCAAAAACACCAATCAATGTGGATGCGACTGGAGTTCTCCACCTACACCATGAGGAATTTGAGTGCCTCTTAGCCTCTCAGGCTTTACCATGCATTCGCAGTTTGATCCAGGGATCACTAGGCCCTACATCGAGACATACTCTCGAGTCTTTACCATGCATTCCATCTTGGAATCACTAGGCCCAACGGAGAGAAAATCCACCTCTTGGCTTTATCGTATATCCCACCATTCACTGGTAAGGATTCCTAGGCCCCCCGAGGCACACAATATGGCTTTACTGTAACCCACAATCCGGTTCAGGGGTTACTATGCCAGTGGCTTCATGCATCCTCAGTCTAGTTTAGGGACCACTTCTAGCATGTGTTTTTCAATTCAGAGATCCACCCCACTTAGCTTCGAATCCAATCCGACCATCCCCCACAAAACGCATGAGAGAACCCATCTCATCAAAGCTATCAGGAAATGGAAAGGCTAGGCTGAAAATAATGTCACACCTAGAAAAACCCATGCCATGGTAGAAAAGAAACACATGCAATCCCATGCATTCCAAATCGAGCAATGAAAATACACATGCAATTTGATACCTGCAATGAAGCCTGTTTAGCTGCTTGATCCTACCTTTCCCTACTTGATCCTTACTTCCTCTTGCCTTCTTTGCGTTTCTTGCTCCAATGTCAAAGTGCTCCAAGAAAACTCTAAGTGCCCAAGAGTATGAGAGAGAGAGAGAATAATGAGAGAGCTCCAAAACTGAACTGACCAAGTCTTACCCACTGATCCTAAAAAGCCTTTTTATTAATGAGGCCTCTATTTTCTTCATTTTCCATTATTTTACTTCAATTTCCTCCTCACATGCAACATGTGACCTTTCACCTTCATTTTCTCCTATTGTCCATTATTTTCATAAATAAATGTGCCAAAATACCATTTTGCCTCTTTAATGCCTCAACCATTGCCTTTGCCAATTTCCCTAGCCATAAACAACCAAATGAACACAGCCTAGGATGTCTTGCCCACCATTCAGCTTGGAATACATGTCCCATCATCCGTGGTATTTATATATTTTTACATGGAATTTTCACAAGGGTTGTTACAAAACCCTCCCCCTTGGGGGAACACCGTCCTCAGTGTTCAATGACACCTATAACCAACAAGACTACTGAAAACAAAACATATTGTCCATGGAGCTTTATAACACAACTCATTGTAGTATTTACAATCAAAGACCTTCTTAAAAGAAAAACATTATGACAACATGACCAGATAAAATCCATATAGCATACTGGAGCTTTATAACACAACTCATTACGGAATTTCCAATAACCACATATACACATATGCACATTTGCTCAACCAACAAATAAAAGAATATGATGTCTATATCCATAACAAGGAAATCTAGAGGCTCATACCTCCATCCTCAAAGTAATACCAAGATTCACCTCCTTCCTAGGAAGTCCAGAATCCACTGCAAAGTCAAATCTACATCCAATGTCTAACGCTATAATCCTGTGCCACTAGTCCTCTCAGTGAACAATTACTGACTCATTGTTCTAGGGAGCACTCCCAATGTGTATTTGATTCCATTTGGCAATGCCAATGACCAAAAAAATCCATCCATGACCTTCCCTTCATTGCTACACGGTCCCTCGATAATCTGGTCACCCCTTCCGTGCAGTCATTCACCTTCCAAGTTCTGCTAGCACCCCCATTCTGGGAAGTCCATCCCTTACTAGGGTTTCCTTGCATCAGAAGATTCAAATACCAAGGCATATACCTGCCTCAAAACTACCATACCGGTCATAGCATGCTCATGACAATCAATGGACACTATTGGGTACCAGTGCCCCAAAATGGCCCTTGTTCATGAAGTGATTTACCCACATATTGTTGCATGTTCCAATTTATTTCGTTGTTGCTCCTAATTATTGTAGTCGTTTTCAACCACCCAACTCGGCATGTTCATTCTTCTTGTACCAAGAACATAACTTCCATTAGATTCAAAATAAATTCAAATAAATTCAAATCATACCTCGTTGGTAGTTCTTCAACAAGGTACACTTAGAATCTTGTTTTCTTCCTGTCACAAGAAGTCAAACTAGAATCTTTGACCAAATCAACATGTATAATAATGTCGCATTAGGTTAGCTCAAAACACAACCATCATAGATCAAAATCATAAATCACATGTAACCATCATAAAACAAAATCATAGATCACATATAGTCATCACATATAAGAATCATCAGTCACATGCAGAGTAAAACTGAAATAATATACTGATACTTGTCCTTCATTGATCTTTACTTCTACCTTTGTTCTTTTGTATAGACACCAGATTAGTTTCAACACCAAGAAAACACCCAGTGCCTTCTCCTCTACCAGATGCACATACACATGTGTGCATCACACACATACAACCACACTTGATGCACAACACCATGCAATACATGCACCTACACCTGCTGTACAACACTTCAACCTATAACCAGTGTACAACACAGTGCATCCATCTATACCCAATGTGAAATACCACCCAATATGTGTACCTACACAAAGTACAACATAATGAGTACACACACCACAATACCATGACTAAATGATGCATATACATAATACCACATGCTCTCAACACAACATGTATGACATGCACAAAATTGCACACGTGCACTAGTACCATATGTACAACATGTACACAGTACCACCGGTACACTGCACCACATGCACAATGTGTGCACAACATCACATGTACATGGCACCACCTGAACAATGTTTACACAACGCCACATGTACACTATACCACTATACAATGCGTACATAATACCACATGTACACAGTACCACATGCATGACATATACGTGACACCACATGTACACAGCGCCATATGCATGACATGTACATAACACCACATGCACACAATTCCACTTGTACAATATGTACACAACATCACATGCACACGACACCACTTGTACAATCATGCAAACCACACCAGATGTACATAGTACCAATGCACCACATGCACACAACACCAGTTGTACATAGCACTACATATCCAAAACGTACATAGCATCATCTGTACACAACACTGCATATCCAACATGTACATAGCACCATATGCACACACGCTGCATATACGTCATGAAGACATTACAATGTGTATACAACACCCCATATGCAATATTCACACAACTCTATTTGTGCCATCCTGTACATAACATTGCATAAATAACATGTACACATGCTATGTATACACAAGACCACAAGTGCACACATCATAAATGCAACATGTACATCATATACAACGTATGCACAACAATAGTACCACACATCCAAAATCACATTGTCCTTACTAAGAAACCTTGCTTCTGGCGTCTTATCCATGCTTATCTTAGCATGTCACAGACCACGTTGCTTTCATTCTGTTGGTGTATCCTTTGGTATAACTCGTCCACAACATAGACATAATATAATCACATAATATCAACTCATAGCCATATGATATTGACCTCATATATTTGTCATGGCTACTCTTCCCACTTGATTCCTCATGAACCAGGAACCTCTTCATGCCATTGAGTTGTGTAAGCAATTATTTCTTCACAAGAATGATCCCTGACAATCCTTATTATACAGTGACATAGATACATAGATACATACATATATAATCATTAGCATAAAACAATCTTCACCTTGTCAGAAAATGACATACATACATTCATGTATACATATATAAACATCAACATAATCATGATCATAACATATTTACTATATAACATAAGGTCTAGGTTAAGATAAATTCCTTTATTCATGCAACACATGCGCAACATTGAGAACAATAGTTCCTAACATAGCTAAGGCATATTACACCTCAGATTCATTTTCTTTACCTTTTTGGTTCCCTTTCTCCCGACTATACTGCCACCGTCCATTTACCACAATGGACCCAACTATTCCAACTGACTGTCATAGCCTTACCTTCCGTTGCACTTACTCATGCACATAGCTTCATCCGAGTCTTACATCACCTATCGAGTACCAAATAACTCTCCTCAAGCTACATTAACTTTCCTCTTTCCCAACTAATTCCCTAGACTCAAAACATAAAAGGCAAGACAATAAACAAACAAGAAGAAGACCATAAAACCAATAATTGCAGACTCCGCAAACAAAGTGGTATGGCCATACACTAGACATAAGAAAAGCTGCAAATCAAGCTCAACAATTCATAAAAGACCAAAAATCACAAGAGTAACAAAAAACACCATGACTCAATCCTCATGTTTCCCAAGGAAAGTTCAACCTGAGCCTTCATCAAGATTTCATGGCAACCTCTATTGCCATGCAACTCCCTACATCATGCTTACACATTTCAACCACATGTTCCAAATATCAAGACAATCATATCTATCAATTTGAAATTAACCATTACCAAGATTAACAATCATGTCATAATCCATAATCAACTCATAGTCATTAGATATAATACTACAATTATCACCTTCTATACTCAAGTACATATCAACTATCTCAACACATATATTTTAGTAAAATCATCTTAAAACAAGATCATTTGAACACATACTCATATTATGAAATTCATCAAACATTCATACCATGATAAATAAATCAACTAGATGACATAATCAACAGTCAAGCACCAAATATATGACATAAGCAACTGATACCTTAATGTATCTCAGGGGAGGTGATCTTGTTTGCACAATCAATCTAGTTAGCACAATATAACTTTACAACACATCAACTCAAGCATTCATAAGGTCATGATATCCATAACTATATCTAACTAACATGTTCACATCGTAAACTCATACATATATGCAAAGTCAATCTAGATTAGTGTGACACCATCTCAAAAATATGTCGGTTCATGCCTCAATATCGCAGCCATAACCATCTACATAGGTTAAACCAGGTTAACATAATACATATAACATCAAGATCTTCAAGGCAATGAACAATACCATCACGCATATGAAAAATCCAAATTATAAATCAATATCTCAATGAAATGAACCTAATGCATATAACAATACTTAATCTACATACCTGCATGCCAAACATACAATACCTATATGAAAATCTACTCTTACCCCAAAGTCCAATGCTGCAACCTCATTATGATGATCTGCATCTCCTGCTCTATCTTAGCCAACACATTATCATCATAACAACCAATAGCATCATGATAATTGCATACAATGACTTCACTAGGCATGTTTGACCTACTATTCAAACTATATTGAAGACCAGACATGCATAACAACAACCATTGCTCCATTGTACACATTGCCACATGCAACCAACATTATGCATAAGAAATGCCAAAACAACTACACCTACGCATAAACACATGTAGTCAAACATAAGTGATCAATTCTTGTAATCAACCTACAAGACTGATACATGCAATCAAAATATTAAAATCAACATGTAAGCGACATATAATTTGTACACAATGAGTCACATGCTCCAAAAATCAAGATATCATGTCTATTAATTTGAAATCAACATTCACCAATACTAACCACCTATAAGCATACCCCCTTACTATCCATGGTCCACACTAAGGTAGAAGGAGTAAGCTACTATAATGGCTCGATCTCCAATGTCCAATTATGGAAATGGGATCTCCAAAGATCTACTAAATTTTACCACATTGGAAAAGAAATTGATTTTCATTTCTCATACATTTTGTATGAGATTAATTCAAAACATTGCACTTTTTCCACTTGTAACATAATAACTAAAAACATGCCACTTTTCCATTTCCTTACATGCAACGTTTCAAATTCCTTGCATGCAACCTTTCAAATTCCTTACATGCAACTATTCGAATTATTTGCATGCAAATAGGCATAGATTAGCTACATCCATATTATCATACTACAATACTATCCCATCCAAAAAAATAACATTTTCTTCAAACAATTACCATACTTTTACATTTTTCTTCAAACAACTACTATACTATTACATTTGCATGTAGGCATTTCTTCAAACACTTTACATGCAAAATAATATAGCAAACTATTTGCATAAAAGTAAGCATATATCAACTACAGAAATACTATTACACATCAATACTATCCCCAACCATAAACAACAGACTCATTGGGGCATTTTATCAAACAGTTTGTATGCTATTAATCAATGAACCATTTAAGCATTTCATCAAACACTTTTCATTCAAACTAATATAGCGAATGGTTCAATGCATATAACCTAAATCGTAGTAGTACAAGTTATGGAAACTGAACCATATGATCAGTGGTATTTTCCCTCACTATGGTTCAAGTTTCAACTTGTGATATTTCATAGATGAAAATTTATAACAAAATACCAACACAATCATATTTGGTGCACAATTATAGGAGTATCTAGAAATCTTGACTTACACTGGTCATATCTCCTAAAATATAGACAATAAATGTATGAAATTTTTATCACAATATAAATAGGATTTCCCCTCATTGTGGAAAACATTTCAGCTCTTGAGAGTTCCTAGACGAAAAACTATAACAAAAATGTTGGCGTGACCTATTTGAGGCCTGATTTTAGGAGCATTCAGAAGGCTCGACTCCCTCTACTCATATATCCTAAAATATTGTGACAAAATATATGAAATTTGAATCACATAATTAATGGTATGTCCCTTCAATGTGGAAAATTTTTCAGCTTCTGAAAGCCTACATAAGATGAGTTATTGTAGAAATTCCAACATGACCTGTTTAAAGGTGCATTCAGGAAGGTCATATTCCTTAGATCATAATTCCTAAAGTATTGTGAACCAATATATGAAATTTTTACCACATTATCTGTGGGATTTACCTTAAATATGGAAAAAGTTTCAACTTATAATATTCCATAGAAGAAAATTTATAACATATATGACAGAAAGGTCTAAAAATTAACCTTTTCCCTTCATTTCACCTATGATAGAGCCCATCCAGTCCAAGTGTTTGAACCTGGAAGCTCTGATACCACTCTGTAACACCCTCTGGGGTAAATTTTCATATAAACAACATAATAGGAACAAAAAAACAATAAACGTATCAGCCATCAAAATCCATATATACATCAATACATTTGCACATGAAAATCAAGGGAATGAATTTTTCATTAATAAATGCAATGAACCAACGAGTGATCGAACTACCACGTTTCGCTCAAACATAGATTGGCTGAGCCAAGTATCTCTTCAGCCAATCACCCCTGCACCATATTCCAAGCATGAATGTGGGACTCATAGAACACATCAAAAAAATCAATTAATGTGGATGCCACCGGAGTTCCCCGCCTACACCGTGAGGAATTTGAGTGCCTCTAAGTCTCTCAGGCTTTACCGTGCATCCGCAATCTGATCCAGGGATCACTAGACCCTACACCGAGACATACTCTCCATGATTTACCATGCATTCCATCCCAGAATCACTAAGCCCAACGGAGAGAAAATCCACCTCTTGGCTTTACCGTATATCCCACCATTCACCGGTAAGGATTCCTAAGCCCACCAAGGCATACAATCTGGCTTTACCGCAACCCACAGTCTGGTTCAGGGGTTACTAGGCCAGTGGCTTCATGCATCCTCATTTCGTTTCAGGGACCACTACCACCATGTGTTTGTCAATTCAGAGGTCCACCCCACTCAGGTTCGAATCCAATCCAAGCATCCCCCACAAAACGCATGAGAGAAACCATATCATCAAAGCTATCAGGAAATGGCAAGGCTAGGCTAAAAATACTATCACACCTGGAAAAACCCATTCCATGGTAGAAAAGAAACACATGCAATCCCATGCATGCCAAATCTAGCAAGGAAAATACACATGCAATTTGATACCTGCAATGAAGCTTGTTGTAGTTGGTTGATCCTGCCTTTCCCTGCTTGATCCTTACTTCATCTTGCCTTCTTTTCTTTTCTTGCTCTAATGCAAAAGTGCTCCAAGAGTATGAGAGAGAGAGAATAATGAGAGAGCTCCAAAACTGAACTAACCAAGTCTTGCCCACTGATCCTCAAAAGCCTTTTTATTAATGAGGCCTCTATTTTCTTCATTTTCCATTCTTTTCCTTCAATTTCCTCCTCACATGCAACATGTGACCTTTCACCTTCCTTTTCTCCTAATTTCCATTATTTTCATAAATAAATGTGTGAAGATACCTTTTTGCCTCTTTAATGCCTCAACCATTACCTTTTCCAATTTCCTTAGCCATAAAAAACCAAATGAACACCACCTAAGATGTCTTACCTACCATTCAAATTAGAATACGTGTCCCATCATCCGTGGTATTTATATATTTTTACATGAAATTTTCACAAGGGTTGTTACAAAGACCAACCTGGTGATGTTTAGTGATGTCTGGCCGTGAGGTAGAATCACTAGTTGAGGGTTGAGGTGGTTTGGCCTTTGGAAGCCCTAATTTGTTTTTGTTGGATGTGTTTCATGAGATTCCACATTCATGCTTGGAATATGGCACAGGGGTGTTTGGATGAAAGAGAGATTTGGTTCAACTTAGTCTGTGGTCGGGAGGTTCGTGGAAGTCCCAGACCTGGATGCATTTTGTATATGTTAATAAGAGTTGCTTTCCTCTTGTATTTTATGGGTAAATATACTTGTTTATATGTGGTTTTTATGGTTGTTATATCCTTATTATTTTTGTTGGTTATGAACATGTTTTATGATAGTGATGATGTATGGCTCTCATCATGTTTTGATTTGTAAATGATTGAACATTGAATATATGACTTAATAGATGATAATGCTACTAATGTGACAATGCATCAATGCTTCTTAGTGATTCTCAGATAAGTATGAGACCCTTATGCTCATATTTGTTGTTATGACCTATAGAATGCATATTTGTGACATGTTTGCCAAAATGCATGTCATGGCTAGTAGGGGTCCAATCAATTCTTTGTTCAAGTATTTGCATTAGTATCAGTGTTTTGATGTTACTTTTAATTTTCAGAATATTCATGAAGTTTTGGGTAGTGGCTTGAGTTATGGCCCTCAAAAAGTGGCAAAAAATTTGAGGTCGTTGGATTTGAACTAGCTGAAAAAGTCCCTAGTCGCTTGCATTCCCTTGCTTTGAGAGCGACTGGAGGGTAGTAGTTGCATGCATGCCCATGTCATGGGAGAGACTGAGGCTCTAGGGTAGTGAAATGTCAAGTTGTCTGATGGCTTGATCACTTGGAAAGGTTGGTTGGTTCTTAGAGGTTCATTGATATGTGTAGAAGGTCAGATTGGTTGTGTTTTATCAGTTCCACTTCCTTAACTGTACATGGGGAGTTGAATCAGATCATCGTAGCCTCTCGACACATGTTTACCCCAATAGATCAGTTAAATTGGGTAAATGTAGGAGGAGGGTGGTTACATAGTGGTATCAGAGCGAGTTTCATTCTCTTTGGGTGATGTCTGGTTTCCATTCTCTTTGGGTGTTATCTGATACCACAGAGTGGTATAAGAGCATGGTTCAAAACATGTATTGGATGGGCAGTGTGTATACGTGCTTGTTGTGTATACGTGGTGCGTGTTGGTGGTTATTACTGCAGTTGTGTCACCATGTGATAGTCGATGGTGTTGTTGTTGGGATGCGTTTGTCATGAGTGTATGTCGGTTATGCATTTGTTATGCATGTCAATGTTTATATGTTGTTATGCATGCATTGTCATGGATAAGGTTGTTTTCAATGAGGTCATTGTATTTAATTATGTCATCATGATGCTCTTGGTATGTTATGATGCTAATATGTTGGATGAGATGAAGTAAGAGATGCAAACCATCAAAGTGAGTCTGTAGCACTAAATGTCGGGGTAAGAGCAGACCGCCATACAAGTTTGTATGGTGGGTATGCAAGTATGTTGGTTAATGGTTTTTATAGGAATTAGGGTTATGTACACGTCTATTAGTCTATGGTTTTTGCAGATACATGTATGATAGATGTTAGTTAATCAATGTGATCATATGTACATGCGTCGGTTAGTCATGAAGGATAGTAACTTGCTGTTATATGAATTATGGTCATAGGCATGATGGTTATGGTCATTGCAACTAAGATCTTCATTTTGTATGTATCATGCTAATTTGGATTGGTGTATGCAGATGGGTAGGGTTATGCCATTCAAGTACGAGTCGACCTTATTATGACAGTGTGTTGTACTAATCTAGACTGATGTGCATAATGTGATTGTTATGCATGAATGACAATTGTTTATGAGCTTATCATGTGAACATGTTAGCTAGTAACTATTATGGATATCATGACCTTATTTATGTTTGAGTTGATATGTTCTGAACTTATATCATGCTAATCTAGGTTGATTGTGTAGACAAGATAGCCTCCCCTAAGATATATTAAGGTATGAGTTTGCTTATGTCATCTACTTGGTTCTTGAATGCTTTATTATGTCATCTATTTAGTGTTTGAGTGTTTGGTGTCTATTATGTCATCTATCTATTGTTTGAATGATTGATTAATTGAACGATATGAGTATCTGTCTATAAGATTGCATGAAGAAATGATCTTGTTTTAAGATGGTTGTACCAATACATATGTGTTGAGACAATTGATATGTACTTGAGAGTAAGTAGGTGATGGTTGTAGCATTATGTATTATGACTGATGAATGTCAGTTGATTGTTGAGTATGAAATGGTTGTTAGACTTGGTAAAAGTTGATTTTAGATTAATAGATATGTTGTCTTGGTCTTTGGAACATGTGATCGACATGTGTGAGAAGTTGTAGGGAAATATGCTTGGTATTAGTGTGACCAGGTAATTGTTGATGTGTTTATATAAATAATAGTTGGGTGATGTGACAATACATAGTAAGACTCAACTGCACAAGGTAAAAAGGTAAAAGAAAGGAATTGGGTGAGAATTCCTTTGGCTATGTTTGGAAACCACAATTCCTAACGAATGATTGCTTTGAGCATAGGAATTTTTCTTAACCCTAATCTTGTCTGAAATTATGTGGATATGTGCTATGTTCATGGACATGTATTTGACAGGTATAAAAAATGGTGTCTAGTTATAGATAGATTTGTCAAGGGAATTGGAGTCCCTTGAGAGATGGCGGAAATGTGTTTAGGTACAAGGAAATGTGCTTGGCACACCAAGGTAAGATACCTAGTATATTGTTATATTTTTTTATACATTGATAATTATGTGTGTATCACTGTATGATGCAGGGAATTGCATGGAAAAAGAGATTGCCATGAAAGTTTGACAAAGGCACAGGTTGAATTTTCCCTTGGAAGCATTGGGAACCATGGGGATTGAGTCATGGTGTTTGTCGCTAGATTTGTGCCTTCGGTATCTTGTGATTTGTTTGAGATTGATTATGGGTTGATTGCATGTAGTGCATGGCCTTGCCAATTTGTTTGTGATGTCGCATTGCTATTGGTTTTCATGGTTTTCTTCTTGTTGGCTTTCTTGTGATTGCCTTTTGTGTTTTGAGTGTCTTGGGAATTGGTTGGGGAAGAGGAAAGTTAGTGGATCTCAGGGAGAGCTGAATGAAACCCGACAGGTAATGCAAGACTCAGGTGAAGCTCAGTGGATGAGTAAGGGTAGTTGAAGGTAAGAATATGGTAGTCAGTTGGAATGGTTGGGTCCATTTTGGTAAATGGACGGTGGAAATACAAACATGAGAAAGGTAACCATAAATGTAAAGTAAATGAAATTGAGGCATCAAATGCCTTATCTATGTTGGGAAATGTTGTTCTCAATGTTGTGCATGTTGTGCACGGATAAAGGAATTTCTCTTAACCTAGACCTTATGATATCTGGTAATTATGTTTTGATCATGATTATGTTGATGTATATATATGTATATATATGTATGTATGCAGTTGTATGACAAGGTTGTTAGGGATCATATTGTTTTATGCTGGTTCTTATATGTATATATGTATGTATGTCATTGTCTGACATGGTCATTAGGGATCATTCTGTGGAGGAATGATTTCTCATGTAGGTGAAGGGCATGAAAGAAGTTCCTAGTCTAATGGGGAATCAAGTGGGCAGAGTAGCATTGAAAAATTTATGAGGTCAATATCATGTGGATATGAGTTGATATTATGTGTTTATACTATGCCTACATTTACATTATGTATAGGTGATGCTAAGAGATACATCAACAGAATGAAAATAACATGATCCGCGACATGCTAGGATAAGCATGGATGAGAGAGAGACACTGAAAGTAAGGTTGCTTGGTATAGACAGTGTGGTTTTGGATGTGCAGTGCTGCTGTTATGTATATGTTATGAATATGTGTATTAAGTGATTATACCTATGGTGTTGAGTTCCTATTGTATATATGATGTTGTGTGCATATTTCATATGCAATGATGGTTATATATGGTGCTATGTACATGTTGGACATGCAATGCTGTGTACATATGGTGCTATGTACATGTTTTATATGTAGTGCTATGTACATATGGTGTTGTGTTCATGCTGTACATGTGGTGTTGTGTGAATGATTGTACATGTGGTGTTGTGTACATGTTGTACATGTGGTGCTGTGTGAAGGTGGTGTTTTGTACATATCGTGCATGTGGCGTTGTGTACATGTGGTGTCGTGTACATGTCGTGCATGTGGTGCACATGTACACGTGGCACTATGTATACGTTGTGCAGGTGGTGCCATGTACATGTGATGCTGTGCACACGTTGTGTAGGTGGTGCTATACATAGGTGGTACGATGTACATGTTGTACATATGGTACTAGGGTACATGTGGTATTATGTACATGTCATACATGTTGTGTTGTGGGCATGCGGTACTATGTGTGTGCATGGTTTGGTTGTGGTATCATGACGTGTATTCATTGTGTTGTACTATGTGTAGTACATGTACTATGTTGTGTTGTAAGCTAGGTGTAGGTATATGTATTGTGTGGTGTTATACATCGGGTATAAATGTATGTGTTGTGTTGTACATCGTGTGTAGTTGTATGTATTGTGTGCTTTCGTACACTCCGTGTAAGTGTATGTGTTATGTTGTGTGCCGAGTGTGGGTGTATGTATTGTGTGGTATTGTGCACCGTATGTGGATGTACACTGTGTGTATGTGTACGTGATTGAGGAGAAGCAAAGTCACTGGGTTCTTGCTGGGTGTGGCAACCGATCTAGTGTGTGTACAGAAAGAACAAAAGCAGAAGTAAGAAATGATTAAAGGATAAGTATCCATATTTTATTTTAGTTTTATTATACATACGATTTATGATTCTGATTTATGATGGTTACATGTGATCTATCAATTTGGTTTTTAATGATTGCATGTGATTGATGATTTTGATTTATGATGGTTATGTTTTGAGCTAATCAGATGTGATATGTTTATACATGAAGATTGGTCAAAGATGCTAGTTTGAATTGTTATGACCGGAAGTGAACATAAGTGCAAGTGAACCTTATCGATGGGCCACCGATGAGGTATGATGTGGATTTATTTCAATTTATTTTGAATCTAATGGAAATTATGTGCTTGGTACAAGAATGCATGGTTGAAATGTCCAGTTGGGTGGTTGAAACCAACTGCTAGAATTAGTAGCGTTAGTGAAAGGAATTGGAACATGTAATAGTATGTTAGTAAAGCATTCAGGAATAGGGCCATTGCGGGACACTGGTACCCAATAGTGTCCATTGATTTCCATGAGCATGTTATGACCAGTATAATGATTTTGAGGCAAGGATATGCCTTGGTTTTTTGGACTTCACGGAAGGGGGTGACCGAATTTCGAGAGGGGCCTTGTATAAAAGAAGGGAAGGCTGAGAATGGATTTGTTTTGGTTAGTAGAATTTCCAGATGGAATCAGATGCACATTGGGAGTGTTCCCAGGAACAACAAGCCGATGACTGTTCACTGAGAGGACAAGTGGTGTAGGATTGTAGCGCTGGACATTGGATGAAAATTTGAAGTTGGCCGTGGATTCTAGACTTCCTGGGAAGTAGGTGAATCCTGATATTACTTTGAGGGTGGAGGTGTGAGTCTCTAGATTCCCTTGTTGCAGATGCAGGCATCATATCCTTTTATTTGTTGGTTTATAAAATGTGCATATGTGTATATTAATGTAAATATTGTATTGAGATGGATTTATAAAGCTCCATAGACAATATGATTATTTATTGGTTGAAGAAAATGTTTATGAGTATATATGTGGTTGTTATTGTAAATATCGTAATGAGATGTGTTATAAAGATATAGTAAATGTAATGCTTGTCATTTTTTCAACAATGATCATTGTAAATACTGCAACGAGCTGTGTTATAAAGCTCCATGGGTAGTATGTTTTGGTTTTCAGTGGACTTGTTGGTTGTAGGTGTCATTGAACATCGAGGATGATGTTCCCCAAAGGGGGAGTGTTTTGTAACAACCCTGGTTAAAAATCATGTAAAGTCATGGGACACATAATCCAAGCTAAATGGTGGGTAAAAAATCCTAGTGGAGTGTCACTTCGATTTATTAATGGCTAAGGAAATTAAAAAAGACAATGGGAAAGGCTTTGGAAAGTCAAGATACATTAATTGGCATTTTATTTATGAAAATAAAGGAAAATAGGAGAAAAGGAAGGTGAAAGGTTATAGGTTGCATGTGAGGATGAAAATGAAGGAAAATAACGGAAAATGAAGAAAATAAAGGCCTCATTAATACAAAGGCTCATGATGACCAGTTGATAGACTTCTGTCAGTTCAGTTTTGGAGCTCTCATTTTCTACTCTCTCTCTCTGATACTCTTGGACACTTAGAATTTTCTAGAGCACTCTTGGAGAAGTGTGGCATACTTGGGATTTGAAGAAAGAAGGCAAAGGAAAATCAGGAAAGTGTAAGAGGACATATGGATCAACAACTACAACAGGTTTTGTTTGCAGGTACCAAGTTGCATGTATGATTTCCTTGCTAGTTTCAGCATGCGTGGCACATGCATGTGGTTATTTGGTTATGATCTGTCATTGGCATGGATGATTGCTTGGATTAATAGTGGATTTTCCTAGCCTTTCCATTTCCTGGATAGCCATTGTATTGTGGGTTTTACTTTTTTTTATTCTTCTGGTGGGTTCTCATAGTCCTTTGGATGTGGGTTGAGTTATTAGTTCCTGGAGCCCTGGTTGGATAAACACTCTAGAGCCCTGTAACATCTTAGGTTGAGTTACTAGTCCTAGAGCCTTGGTTGGACAAATGCTCTAGAGCCCTTGGTGGGTTGAGTTACTAGTCCCAAAGCCTTTCTTAGACAAACACTCTGGAGCCCGACAACAACTGTGGTTTGAATTATTAGTCCTAGAAGCCTTGGTTGGAACAAAAGATTTCGAGCCTTGGACAACTTGGGTGGAGACCAATATGGTGATGGTTAGTGATGTTCGACCGTGAGGTGGAATCATTGGTTGAGGGCTGAGGTGGTTTGGCCTTTGGAAGCCCTGGTTTTGTTTTTTTGGATGTGTTTCATGAGATCCCACATTCATGCTTGGAATATGGCACTGGGGTGACTGGATGAAAGAGAGATTTGGTTCATCCTAATCTACGGTTGGGTAGTTCGTGGAAGTCCCAGAACTGGTTACATTTTACATATGTTAATAAGAGCTTCTTTCCTCTTGTATTTGATGGGTAGATATACTTGTTTATATGTGGTTTTTATGGTTATTATATCCTTGTTATTTTTTTTGGTTATATGCTAGTTATGAACATGTTTTATGATAGTGATGACGTATGGATCTTATCATGTTTTGATTTGTAAATGAAATAAAAATGAATATATGACCTAATAGATGATAATGCAGCTAATGTGATTAGGCATCAATTATTCTTAGTGATTCTCAAATAAGTATGAGAACCCTATGCTCATATTTGTTGTCACTACCTGTAGAATGCATATTTGTGACATGTTTGACAAAATTCCTATCATGGCTAGTAGGGGTCTAGTCAAGTATTTGTATTAGTGTCATTGTTTCAATTTTACTTTTCATTTCTAGAAGTTTCATGAAGTTATGGGCAATGGAATGGGTCTTGGTCCTCAAAAGTGACACATAGTCTGGGGTTGATGGCTCTGAACTAGCTGAAAAAGTCCCCAGTTGCTTGCATGCCCTTGTTGTGAGAGCGACTGGAGGGTCACAGTCGCATGCATGCCCATGTCATGGGAGTGATTGAGGCTCTAGAGCAGTGAAATGTCAAGTTGTCTGAGGAGTTGATCACCTGAAAAGGTTGGTTGGCTCGTGGAGGTTTTGTGACATGTGTAGAAGGTTAGATTGGTTGTGTTTTGTCTGTTCCACTTCCTTAACTGTACATGGGGAGTTGAAGCAGTTAATAGAAGAATCTCTTCATATGTTTATCCCAACATATCAGTTAACTTGGGTAAATGTGGGAGGAGGGTGTTATACTTGCTTGCCATGATGAATTTTATGGGTTAAAGCCTCTCTTCACATATCCTTACTGCCCTCCTTGCTTGGAATTTTTTCCCTTTCTAATGTAATTTCACTTTGAAAAATTCACTTGTCAATTTAAGGGTGCTTTTATTCTTCTCATAGTCTCTTATTCACCTTATAATAAAGTTTGTTTCCCTATATTTTATTTTTTTTGTTCTCTTTCTTGTGTTCTATTAACACTTACATCTGCTTCTTTCTCCATCCTTTTGTAACCATTAGCATTCTAATCTCTAGCTTTGATTTCTTTTAGAATGTCTTCCCTCTTTTTCTTTTCTGCCTTCGTTCCTAAAAGGATTGATTGCTGAGCTATTTGTGTATCTCATTATATTATTTTAGAAATGATCACATCCCTATTTGTTGTTATTGGTTATTTCATGGTTTGACATGCTGTTTTCATGTTTTTCCATTCTTAGATCCTCTTGTAACATTGCCACTTGTTATTTTAAAATTCTATTACCTTCCATTAAACATCGATTTGCAAGTGTGATCTCTAAAAATTTTTGGTCCCTTTCTTGTTCTTTGGCTTCCAAAATTTCTAGCCTTGTCTTGACATTCGTTAGTTCCGAGACATAAATATTTGATGACCAAGTAAGAGGTGTAGATGTGGGACTGTAAATGGTTGAATCTTATTTATTTTTCCTGCTCTTATTTATTTTATTTCTTTGGAGTTGTTTTCTTCTTCTTTGTACCCATTTAAAGTGGGCAATCTTATGCCTTAAAATATCCCGATATTGTTTTGCATTTACTCGAATTCACTTTCTTGTTTTATCTGTTGAGGCAATTTTGACTTGATCCAAATGATTTGTTTCCAAAAAACTTGTGGTTTCCTTATCAATTTTAACATTTAATGTTGTTTTGATTTCCATTTTAAATAATATAGTAGAGAATTTGAAGCACCTACCTCGTAGTTACGCCCCAATTGTCTTTCTGGTTTCCCTCTATTTTATTTTTTCTGCTCTATCTATTTCTTGTTTCACCCCGTCCCACTTCTATTTTGTTATCAAATATATTTCTTGATCCACTTCTCACATTTGAAGCCCAAATTGGGGCCAAATCCCGAAGTTGGATCACCAATCCAGCAGATGCTGCAAGTTCTTGTCTTGGAATGACCTTCAACAAGGTGTTGTTTTATACCTTGTCTCTTCTATACAGATATAAAAATGAAAACAAATGGAGACTTATAGCTGGGCATTGAACTCACTTTCAAGTGTACATATATCTGATAACACATCCACTACACGTAGTTGATACCTAGAAAGGGATGCAAAAAATTTATGGTCTCTGGAAATATGTGAACTATAAATATTGAAATTTGCTTATATTTATGGAAAATAAATATGGAAATATGTGGATATCTACAAACTGTAATGTGTATGTTCTATGGATTGTAAATATGGAAATTTGCTGGAAATTTTTGGACTAGAAATATGGAAATCACTTTCTGCATGAAATTTCTTACTGTAAATCTAAATAAAATGATCTATGTATGTTGAAAACCCCCTCTTTGAAGGGTTACCTTTCCTCTGATAATTCTTACGTTTCTCTTTTACCTATTGCTTCTCCCTCATCAACACTTTCATATGGACCTCTTAATCCCCTTCCCATTTCTGGTAGTTCCTCAATTGTAATGAATCTTTCTTACCTTGACCTCAATCCCCCCACCCCAGAAATTTTGGAAAAGAACATTAATTATGCCATTTCTCTAGAGAAAATTATGGTGGAAGACCTTATTTTCTCCATTGAGTTCATCATCAATGGGCTTCCATCCCATGAAACCGAAGAAATATGAAAATAATGTGGAATAATTCTAAGTTGTATAAAAGTGTCCAAAAACAACCTTTTAAAAGATGAATTCCTCGCAATCTACGAGTTAAAGGATAACCCTAATATTTTAGCCTTAAAAGATGATAAGGGAAACACTATTATTATTTTGAATACCTCCAACTATGAAGCAAAGCTTTTGCAACTCCTATCCTCCTCCTCCTATAGACCGCTTGCTAAGAATCCCAATCATAGTATTACTAAGTTGGTCTTAAAAGCAATCAAAGCCTCCTCCATAGACCCTCAAATTAAAAAATGGCTCATCCCCCTCAACTTGGTGACCCCTAGAATCTACGACCAACCAAAAAATCATAAAAAGGATATCCCCTTAAGGTATATATTAAGTGTTATTGGTGTGCCTACTTATGCCTTATCTTGTTTCTTAGTCGACAAACTAAAGTTGTTTCTTCGATCTACCCCTTTCATCAAATATTGTAACCACTTCATTCCAAAAGCTAAGAACATCCATCTAGACCCTAATTACATCATGGTTTGACATGGTCTCCCTTTTCACAAAAAATCCCTGTCCATGAAGCCTTATATTTGATCTCCAAGTTAGCTGATTGTGAGACTCTAAATCTCATCAAAATCTGCCTTACCTCCACTTTCTTTGCCTTTAAATGTATTTTCTACGCACAATCAAAAGGCAATGCCATGGGATCCTCTCTATCTCATGTTGTGGCTAACATCTTCATGGAGCATTTAAAAAATTTAGCCCTTAATTCTTGGCATCATAGGCCTAAGTGATGGTATTGATTGGTCGACGATACCTACATAGTATGGCCTCATGGGCTTCTTTCTCTCCATGCTTTCCCTAATCACCTGAATAATATTTCCTCTCAACATCCAATTCACTATGGAATTGGAAGAGCAATCCTCTCTCTCATTTCTTGATGTCTTTGTTTCTTAGAGTCCTAATGGTCCCTTATCCTTTTGAGTCTTTTGTAAGAAGACCCACATGGAATGAGACCTCCATGCTCAATTTCATCATCATCCTACAAAATAATATGCAGTCTTAAAAACGTTGTTCAATAGAGCTTTGTGAATTTTTGAACCTCAATTTATTACTAAATAATGAGCTCACCTAACTAGAGCCTTATTATCAATGGATACACATTATGCCAAATCAACAAATTTTTCCATTCTACTCATTTGCGCCACTCTAACGAACCCCTTGCCCCTCTCCAAGCTCTCATTTATCTCCCCTATATTAAAGACACAACAAATCACTTAGCTAAATTCTTATCTTAAAAAAACATTAAAACTATATGCAAACCTTTCAAGAATCTTAAGAAATTATTCAAATCTCTTGAGGATAAATTGGACCCGATGCTTGGCCCCAAAGTTTACCTAAAATATCTTGAAAATGTATCTCAAAATCTCGAAATCTTGAAATATTGACACTACCCATAAACAATCTCAAATTCAACCCTTGTAAAACACTATTTTAAGCTAAACATATTGTTACACAGTAATTTGTCACCGTTGGTCACTGTCCCTGTTACCCTTGTTTTCGTACATTGGAGGACACATTTCGGGACCTGTGACCAGTGACATAAGCTAAAAACACTTGCATTGTGTTCCCCTGAGTATGTACTTCATGTTCCCTGAAGACACCTTTTCCAAATTATCCCTAAAAAGTGCCCTTTTTCCATTGGCGCAGGTACACAGTGTCTTACCCGCGCCAATGACTCAGATCCTCAAAAGGAGGCGCGCCCATTGGCGCTTTGTCCTAGAGCAACACCCGCGCCACCTAAATTTGGTAATGATTTTTGGCCAACGCGCACCCTTATGTTTTTTCCTCCCTTGTCATGAAGTTCTATGAGGGAAAAATCCTCAAGATAGAGGTCGAAAGTCATTGTTTATCCATGACAACTATGCTGAGTAGCTTTTCAGGGATAATGCCAATCCACAATGGGTGTCCTGGTACAATGTATCTTCCTCCCTTCTCCATCTATAAATGGTTGTCCTCATGCATTAAACAAGCTAGTTTTTGCTAGAGTCTTTGTGAGTGCTGAAGTAATGCTAGAGTGATAGTAAGAATTGTAAAGCATAGGGAGGTTATGCTGCCAGAATTCTGAGAGAGAGAAGGTCTTTTGCAAGGCGTATTTAGCTGTTCGCCCAGTCAGAGAATAGGTTCAACGTCAGAACCTTGGTTGTATCTTTCTCTGTTTTTACACATTAATAGATGACTATCATTATGGTTCCACTCATGTGTCTTTATAATGATGATTGAGTTATATCTTTTCTGACCGATATATAGTTGCATCTATTGGATTTTATGCTTGTATTTGTGTCGTTCTTTGCATGTGCAGGTGTCCGTTCACGAGGATTGTGGGGATTGTGACCAGCCGGAGCAAAGGAACGGGAGCAACGATTCTTCTACAAGTATTAGCGTTGGAATCCAGGTAGGCCATCATCATCGATCTCTGATTTGCAATTAGGAACCTGCGTGTTAGTGTTGTGTGATTGTTGCTAAACTCGTGTTGGGCTAGTGGGATCGCCTCTGTCCGTAGAGGGGATTTACCTATACAACAATTTTGGCAACTCCACTGGGGAGAATCTTGTTGTTTGATTTTGTTGTTTGATTTGTAAACTTTAGATAGAGCCTGAAGCACGGCCAGATAGCCTTCGAAACACTATTGCTTTGCAGTAGTGAAGTAGATCAAAGCCACTTCAGTCAATCTCCAGTTTGGTTTACGGACTGAACAATTTTGACTTTGTCTTGCATGTTAATTTTTCTCTTGTTTACTGGCTTGGATAGCTTTCTCGATTGAATTTCTTGCTGTTTTTTGCTTCCTGGCCTTTCTAAATACTGTAAAACAAGCTTTGGACTACCTGTTTTGTCTTTTTACTTGGCAAACTTCATTAGCGTGGTTTTTCTTCTGACAGTCGCGCCAGTTGGCGCCTGTTGCTAAATGACAACCTGTGCCAATCCCTTTATAGCGCGAGTTGCAGTTTGACAGTTGCGCTAGACTTGTTAACTTTTTCAGTTGACCTGTTTGTCAGCCTTCTGAGCTTGGATTTTGTATCTTGTTACATCTTTTACAGCTTCAGAAGTTTGTTGGACCTTTATGTGACTGGTTATTCTTTTTATCCTTCAATTGTTTGCTTATTTCTATCGATTTTATATCTTAGCCCTAGTGGCTTTTCATGTCAAGCCTTCTGTGGGAATTATGGTTTGATGATCCAGTCAGTTTTTTAGTTGTTTTCTGCACTCATCTGGTAGTTGTACAAGTTTGGCATTCTATGCTGCAAGTAACTCACTTTTAGCTTGTTTATTTCTTGCTTGACTTCATTTGAACCTAGATCACATGGTTCATTGAAAGTCTTTGTGTTTTCCTTTCTTTGATAGGTCATTTTTGACGTTTCAGAATTGGTTCTAGATTCCTTTGGGTGAATTGTGTTTATTTATACTTGTGAATATCTCTTGAGATCTGTTGAGTGCATCATACTATTCTAAAAGAAAAGAAAAAACAAAAGATATTTTGCTTTTTATTAATTAGCATTTCTTGTTAATTGTTGCTTTTAAAAAGAAAAAAGGAAAAAGATTTTCATTTCTTGTTATTAGCTTCATTAGGATCTTTGTGATCGTTTTGTTCGTATAAAAATCTCAACTCTCCTGTAGATAGAGTTCATTCAATGAAACGATACAATTTTCGCATATAGTTTGCATTTAGGAAGTTTCAAGAGATCACATACGGTAGGACCGAAAACTAAAACATAATTAAAGATAAACCGTAAAATAAACTGAATGAACCTAACAACGCATTGGAACATAACGCACATATTCTAGAGGTCTAGGTTAGAGACGTGTTCCGGCCTCTTTAAACCTGGTAGTTTATCGTTGAGTGGTTGGGTGATTCCTCCACGGTGAAACGATAGGTTCCAGTACGGATTGTGCTCCCACGTACCGTCGCGTATATATTGGGAGACCCCTATAGGCTTGCAACCTTTTATCCATAGGAAGCCAAGTCTGCCGCCTTACAAGCCGTAATGCACTGAACACAGCATTCGGGAAGATTGACTGCAGTACGGGAAGTCCTCGGTTTTCATCTGATTGACAAGGTGTATAAGCAGTTTTACGGATTGTTTGGCAAACCTCTTACCTAGTTCTCTAGAGTACTCACTTTTGATCCTTTTCGGACTCCCTAAAAGAAAAGGTGTAAGTGAGCGTCTTGTCACTTCGTGCTCATTAAATATTCGAAGGAGACTAGAGTCATCTTTTTGTCCTTTTCTCGACTTTAAAAAAATGAAAAGGTCAAGTTCAGTGCCTTAAAATTTATTTGGCCACGATCACATATAACCCGGTTAAATTTTGTTGCGTTAATCTGAGTAGGGACTGGTTTCGTTAGATTCCCTAGGATTTTGTGAAGTTTCATCCTGGCGGAATTACCAATCTCGTCTTCCGAGATCCCGGTTGTGAGTCAAATTCTTCCTATTGTTCCAAGTATACAACCGCTTAACTCTCGTGCTCTAGGCGACGAGGATTACCAATTTTATACGAACCCTATTTGGGAACCTTCTCAAAACGGTGTCCCTTCTTGGGAATACACTTCTCCTCGGAAACCATTTCCTTCTGATATGGAAAACCCATCCCCTACTACGACTAACGAATCCGGCGTGCCAGGGGACGAGATTCCCAGCACAATGGAATCTACACATGTTAGTAGAACTGCTACTACCGGGGGACTACCTCTTGGTTATAGAGCATTGCGTGATTTTATATCATCTCCTTTTCCGACTTCTATTTGGTCACCACCAATTTTTTCCAATACGGAGCCGTCGACTCCACCACCTCGCGGTACAGCTGTTACCTCAGTGACAACCCCTCCAACAATATCTGTGGCTTCTTCGACCCCTATTTTTAGCCAACCTTCGTCCTCTTTATTTGCAGGCTTTGATCCTACATCGAATGCCTCACTTGGAGGGCAATATGATCAGTATCTACCACCTCCTGGGACTAGGACAGGTTAGCTATCCATCGGAGAGATTTCAGTTCCGTTGTCCATAGATTGGGGTTCTACCTCTTATCACGGTGGTCAAGCATCGTATGCACAACCCGAACAACCACATCAGCAAAACCTACAAGGACAATCCTTCCAAGGAAATCCTTTTGCTTCTAGTGGTCCCTTTTTCACTCCTCATACACAACCTACTGGTAATCCAGGCCAACCTTCCACTCAGCAAGCTCAGCCTGATATCCAGCAAGGTTCTCATACTGGAAAAACCGGCCAATCATTTGTTAACCCAAATCAACCTAACGTCCAGTATACCCAACTTTCTGGCCAAGCTACCCAATCAATTGGTCAGCGAACAGTCCAGTATACTCAATCTTCTAGACAAACTGGTCACCCTCAAACACAGCCATCTGGCATGATAGGACAACCCTCTGCTGCACAACAGCAACCTCAGTATCAGCAGGTAGGTCAACCTCAGTATCAGCAGGTAGGTCAACCTCAGTATCAGCAGGTAGCTCAACCTCAATACCAGCAAGGTTATCCTTCTTCTCAGATAGCCCAAGGTTATCCGTCTACTGGCGCTGCTCAACCCAACACTTGGACCCAAGTAGGATCCCAAAATCCATCTGGTTCTTAGATGCAGGCTGGAGTTCAATCTCAAACGTTTTATCAAACCCAGCCTGGGTCTCAAACTCAATTTTGGGTCCCACCACACTATGGTTACCAACAACCTCAAGGGCAACCTTTGTTTGCTCCTTACCAGAATTATCAACAACCATATGCTACTTCTGCAGCATCGTTTGGTAATCCATACGCTAGGGGGCAAAACACAAATCCCTACGGCTAGCACACCATGGGGCCAAATCCGTCAGGGCAAAACCCATGGGGGCAACCACCGCCTAGTTGGAACCCGGGTGCTCCATCCTACCAGCAGCCCCATATGTCTTTTAATCCTCAGTTACCATTCTTCGCGACTTTAGAATTACCGGATGTGTCCAAACTGACTAATGATCCTATTCTTCATAATCCTTATTGGCCTCCGGTTCCCACCAAAATTCCTGGTGACTGTCCAAAATTCAATGGTAAGGCTAATGAAGATCCACAAGCTCATGTCATGACCTATCATCTATGGTGTTCATCTAATTCATGGCTTGATGATTCGATTCGCCTTCGCCTTTTTCAAAGGACTCTCACTGGCTCTGCTGCTAAGTCGTATATTGAGCTTAATCGCGGATCTTTTCAAGATTTCAATTCGTTGGCTATGGCATTCCTTACTCATTTTCAGTTGCCCATTCATTATGAAACGGGCACACACCTCCTTACGTCCTTAAGACAAACAACCGCTACGCACATCTCTGATCACATCCATGAATGGAGACAGCGTAGACGTATGATTAAATTTTGGATTCCCGACCAGCTTCTTACGGATTGGTTCACGATTTCGTTCGTCCCTCCAATAGCTCGAGACATTGCTATGGGAGCGTGTGTTACTGAAGAGAAAGCTATCACGCATGCTCAATACCTCGACTTGGTTTATTCTCAGTCAGGTACATTATATGACTATTTTCCTGATGCCCCTAGACCAGGAACATCCAAAGCCCCACCAACACCTACTGTTGACGACATTATTGGGTCTGTTAGTTCATCCTCTAAGAAAAATTCCGCGAATCCTGGGAAGCAGAAATCAAATGCTCCAAATGAAAACCCTTCTCAGGTTATACCTACTGCTAAACCTACTTCCGAGGTTAATGCCGTTCAGTCAACCAAGACAGACAAAACCTCGAAAGCGAAAAAGAAAGAGAAAGCGAAAAATAAGCCAAAACAACCTAAACAGGAACCACCTAAACCTCAATCTGAGGAGAATGCCAAACGCAAACCCAAGTATCCTTGTCTTATTTGTGATGAGGATCACTATACCAAAGACTGCCCTCGGCGGTCTGAAGTTAGTCGTTTGTTGAAAGGCGCTCCTGGGGTCCCTGCGGTGCTTAAAGAACCCTTTCCTTCACAGCAAACTCAAATGGTCGTTGACCCCTCTCAACCTCCCTCTTCTTTCGGTTCCCAAGTGTTCATGGCGGGAACAATACCTGTTAATATCAGTACTCGAACAAAAGATTATCCATCTACCGGGAAGGAGCCTGAAGTTTCCCCCACTGCTCCTCTGTTCAGTTCAAGCCCTCTCCACATCGAGAGACCTGGTACTGAAACGCCTCTTCGACCCCCGGCAAAAGGAGTACTCCGGAAATCTTCTTACAACCCAAATGCCCGTGCTGCTCAGCACTACAATATCGTTGAGGATTTAGCCCAGACTCCATCGGCTATGTTTACTTTAGAAGTTCTCCAGAGCTGCCCCTCTCAGAGGAAGTCCTTTCTATCCGCTATCGGCGGCATAGACCCGGCTGACTCGGATTTAATGACGTTTGACTTAGACCGCCATACACAGAGACTGCCTCCCCAAATTGCCTTCCTTATACAGGTCGTTATTGATAAGAAAACTATCCATCGTACAGTCATCGATGAAGGTGCTTCAACTTGCATCATGTCTGTTTCCTGTTGGAAAGCTATTGGTTCTCCGACGTTGAGTCAGTCTCCCACAACCTTGGAAGCTTTTGATGGAAGAGCATCCCGTCCTTATGGTATCCTCCCACGTTTACCCATCTCTTTGGAAGGGAAAACGGTCAATATGGAAGTTGAAGTCATTGATGCTACTCTAACCTAAAACCTCCTTCTCAGACGCAACTGGATCTATGCAATGCAAGCTGTCGCTTCATCTTACTTTCGTATCATTCATTTCCCTCACCAAGGGAAGATTATTACGGTCGACCAGTTGTCATTCTTCGCTTCCTCTTCAGAAGGAACTATCCCTTTTGTGGAGCATACCTCCAAATCAATTGAGAGTCTAGGTCACGGGCTTTTCAAAGATCCCGCCCTTATGGGTGATTTTCCAGCCCCGCCTCTGAATGTCGCTTCCGTCAATATGATTTCTACTTGTCTGGATCCATGGATCGTTCCTCCCATTGACGAAGTAGATTCTTGGGGCGACCAGATGCCATTGAGTCTTGCTGAACTCAACTACGTCGAAATCGTAGCTGCATCGGCTCCTTCTTCTGAACTTGCTCTTTCAAGCAAGATTTTCCACACGTTCGCTCCATCCTTAGGGCTTGTAGATCAAACTTCTTCGGATCCTCTAAAAGAAAAATTTTCTTCTGACGAAGCTATTATTGAGACTATGTCTCTCGAGGAACCTCCTTGGCACGATACCCACCATCGTTCCTCATTGCTCTCTGTCCCTCAGGATATGCCAACTCCTTTTCAACGGTTTGCTCCTTGTTTCCCATTCCGATTCCTTCAGTCACCTGTTCAAGTTTACCAAACCTATTCTGAAGGTAATATGGCAAACATTACACAAACCCAGCTCATCGACATCTCTATCAAACCAGGGATCGTTGAACACATTCATCTTGGAGTCACTTGTACTCCAGAGGAGATTCAACTTTATTCGAACCTTTTTCGCGAATTTCGTGATGTTTTTTCTTGGTCCTATGAAGAAATGCCCGGCATCGATCCCAGCATAGTGGTGCATGAAATCATCACGTACCCAGGTGCTAAGCCTGTTCGTCAACGTTTACGTCCAGTACACCCCCGAAAGGCTGCAGCGATCAAGGCCGAAGTAGAAAAGCTTCTTAAAGCCGGTTTTATTTATCCTATCCCGCTCACAGATTGGGTTTCTAATATTGTACCTGTCACCAAGAAACAGGGAACTATCCGCGTTTGTGTTGATTATCGTGATATTAATCGGGCCTGTCCTAAAGATAATTTCCCCACACCATTCATTGATCAGATTATTGACGAGTGTGTGGGAAACGAGATGTATTCTTTTATGGACGGTTTTTCTGGTTACAACCAGATCAATATTGCTCCCGCTGATCAACACAAGAGAATTTTCATCTATCCATGGGGTACTTTTTCCTATAAGAAGCTCCCTTTTGGTCTCAAAAATGTTGGCGCTACCTTCCAACGTGCAATTTCCTACGCTTTTCATGACATACGACACATTGTACAACCATACCTGGATGACCTTCCAGCTCATTCAGCCAAGTTTCAGGACCACCCTACTCACCTTCGCGAAATATTTCTTCGCTGTCAACACTACCGAATCAGGCTTAATCCTCACAAGTGTGTCTTCTGCGCAGAATCGGGTCGACTTCTAGGATTTCTCGTCTCCCACGAGGGCATCCGACATGATTACTTAAAAAGGAAGTCCCTTTTCATTGGGATACCGTGGCTCAAGAATCTTTTGAGCGACTCAAGGGTCACCTTGTTTCTGCTCCATTGCTTCGCCCTCCAAACTATCATCGTGACTACACCCTGTATTTAGCTGCTGCCGACACCACTATCGGCATGGTTCTCGTTCAAACCGACGACGATGACACTGAGCATGTTATTTATTATCTCAGTAGAAACCTCTTAGATACGGAAACTCAATATGCACATGTCGAGAAGTTGGCGTTAGCCGCTGTTTGCGCTGTCCAACGTTTCCGTCACTATATTCTGCTGCGCACTACTACAGTGATTTCCGATTGCAACCCCATGACGTATATCTTGTCACGCCAGTTGCTGGGGGTCAAGTACTCAAAGTGGATTTTCATCCTCCAAGAGTTTGAGTTGGGGTTTGCTACCTCCAAGTCCAAGAAATTGCTCGTTTTTGCTGAGTTAATTTGCTCTTTGCCATCTTCTTCTTCGCCCTCTCATACCGAAGATCAAATTCCGGATGAGACTTTGTTTCTCATCAGCACCCTCGACCCCTGGTATGGTGACATACTTATATATTTGCAAACTTCCTCCTTTCACCCGGGCACTTATAAAGACGCTCGGCGAAGGATTCGTCATCAATCTCAACCATATCGTATCATTGGGGATACCTTATATCGCCTCGGCGCCGACTCTGTTCTCCGTCATTGTCTTACTCACGAGGAAGCTGAGAGAGTCTTGAATGACTGCCACTCAGGTGCTTGTGGTGGTCACATGTCCGGATATGCAACCGCCCAAAAAATCCTCCGTGCTGGCTATTTTTGGCCTTCCATCTTCAAGGATTGCATTCTTGCGGTCCGTTCCTGTCATGAGTGCCAAATATTCCAGCGGAAGATGTGAGCACCCCCCGCTCCTTTGCACCATGTTGTTACCGTCGGCCCTTTTGCCAAATGGGGCATTGATTATGTCACCTGTAACCCTCGCTCGGCCAGGGGGCATGGGTTTATCATCGTTGCCATCGATTATTTTACTAAATGGGTCGAGGCGATGCCTACACTGAATGAAGACGGTCACACAACGGCGCTATTTTTATTCAACCACGTTATTTCGCGATTCGACGTCCCTCAAGCCATCGTCACTGATCACGGAAAGCATTTCCGGAATCATATGATGATGGAACTCACAACTCAGCTAGGCTTAAAGCACGATAGTTCTACTCCGTACTACCCTCAGTCCAATGGCCAAGTTGAAGTGATCAATAAGATTTTGGTTACAATGCTTCAGCGTACCGTTGGCATGCACAAGTCTAACTAGCATTTGATGTTGTTCCCTGCTTTGTGGGCTTATCGAACTTCCGTGAAGGATGCCACTGGTTTCACTCCATTTCAACTAGTATATCGACTAGAGGCTACCCTTCCAATCGAATGTGAAATCCCTTCGTTAAAATTAGTTGTCGAGCTACTTCCCAACACTACCCCATTAGAAGAACGTCTCCTTTATCTGGAACGGCTAGATGAGACTCGTCGCCTAGCCAATTTGGCCATCGAAACACAGAAGAAGCGAGTCAAATCTCGCTTTGACCAGACTGTACATCCATGTTCTTTTAACGAGGGAGACTTAGTTCTGCTATATGATCAGGCAAACGATAAGTTAGGACCAGGAAAGCTCGAATCTATGTGGCTAGGCCCTTATATTGTCAAGAAAGTTTTGCAAAAAGGGGCCTATGAGCTAATTGATTACGAAGGGAACCCTCTCGTAGAGCCCCGGAACGGGTTGTATTTGAAAAAGTACTATGCGTGATACTAGTACGCTTCATTTTGTATATACATGTACTCTAGCAAGTGTGTTGTGTATGTGTGTTAACATTTTAATAGACTTGATTGTTTCTTATTGTGTCTTTCGCTTCTTGTGCAGATTTCTAATACGCCTTATATTGGTTTCGCTGATGGTGCCTGTCGCAGTACTCGTAACTTGTCCTCTGCGGCATGGGTGATCTATGATCCTCATGGTGAGCTGATAGATCTTCAAGGTGTGTTACACTGAAATTTGTCACCATGACTATCTGCAGTTAATATGGCTCCATCAATAGTCATATTATCCTCCTTGTCAAGCCTTATACCTCTGCTTTCCATGTCAAACTTCAAAAAAGAGAGAAAGTAATTAAAAAAAACATGTTTATCTCTGGGTACGCAGGTTCTCTCTACCTTGCCTGCATGTACGCATCCCAAGCTCATTGTACCTGCGTACTTGTACGCTCTGTAAGCCAAGGGATGGGTGCGTACTCCTGT
>APFE031733821.1:0-30797 GCA_000404065.3 Pinus taeda
ACCTCTATATATACCCTGAAACAAGATGTATTGAAGGTTGATGGTTGTTGCTTTGACGTAAGGTTCAACTTCTAGAGACTGTAACTACTGTGATACTTGCAGCGTCTAGTCTTCATTTTCAGCTAATACAAGCTTCTTTTGCTGTTAATTTCTCACTTTCCACTTCTATTCTGTTCTAGGCTATGCCTATTATGCGTTTGTTCATGTGCTCTTGATTTTTAGCATTAGAGGGGCTGTCATCCCACCTCTGTGTTGGAGTCTAGTATGTATCATTGAATGTGTTATGCAAGTTTCTGTTCACTTAGTGCCAGAGAGCTGTCATCCTGTCTATGCATTAGGAAATAGATTTGCAGACCTCTTAACTGGTTTCAGCCGGCCATCACATGGTCTTGTGCATCTGATGGTCTGGTTAGTATTCTACATGTTCACTTAATCCTCAAACTGTGAGTAATTTGTGGTCTAAAGCCTTGTAGTCTGGGGGTGTTCACCCATGTCTGGAGTTAAGCGTAGTAGAAGTGGTTATCTGGCTTGAATATGCATCATTCCTTCCATTCATCCATTTCCAACATTTTGTTGAGTTTGTAATGATCCCGAGTATTTCCAAGACACAACCTAGGAGAGTTTCTTGGGGGGATAGCATTAATTGGCGTCGTTGTCGGGGAGAGGAGATTGAAGCTTAGCTTCCCTGGGAGAATGACACAATTCCAGATTTTGATGATAGACAAGGTCTGGGGAAATTTCTGGTTGTAATCATCTATCTGGCGACTCTACTGGAGGAAGACCATCCTTTGGCGACTCCACATCATAGTTCTAGCTCAGTTTGTGAGACACACTCGAAGAAATGCTCAGAAATCACCAGCTATTCCAGTGCCTGACCCTGAGAATATCGTTAAGCAGAAGAAAACATCATAGAAAGGAGCATCAGGATCAGGTAAGCCCAAGAAATCCCATGTATCTCTGCTAGTGAAAAATCACCTTCAAAGATTCATAAAGCTCCTGTTCATTCATTTCCCTTTCGGATCTCAGTCCAAAGAAAGCATCCCATACAGTCCATCATATTCCTCTATTTCTATCATGCATTACATTGCTTCATACCACTCAGTCTACCAATATCCTTACACCTAAATCCAGTCATGGTAGGCCGGCAAGCCCTCACAAAGATAGAAAGAATCGTTGCTGCTAGGTATGGACCCTTCGTCTTGCCTATTCCTTTAAATGCCATGCATGCAGGAGATTATCAGGAATACATGCCTAAGTTTACTGGTACAGAAGGAGTAATAGCTTAAGAGCATCTAGAGTCCTTTTATTGTTATGCTGATAACTTGGATATCTATGAAGAGGATGTGTGGATGAGGATTTTTGTCCAAAGCCTAGATGGGGAAGCTAGAAAATGGTTTAGAGAATTACCCCCTAGGTCTATTGCAGACATTGAGGCTTTAGATGATGTGTTCCTAAATCATTGGGGGGATAAGAGAGATCTGCTCTATTATCATACTGAATTTGGGAACTTGAAGAGGGAAGAGGGTGAGTTGTTGTCTGATTTCAACATCAGATTCAACCATATGTACAACAGAATACCAGCTAAAGTCAAACCTACCCATACTTCTGCTATGCTCACTTATGCTAATGCCTTTGATTCTCAGTTCTAACTGCTGATAAGAGAAAGAAGATGTGCTTCTTTGTCTGATATGCAAGATGCAGCCTTTGAAGTAGAATCAAACATCATCGCTGCAGAGAGGCTTGGAGGTGATGCTCATAGGAGAAGACAGGAAGGAGAGCTTTCATCATCCTTTGATCTTGAGATCGATAAATTAGCCAGGATGATAGAGTTATTAGCCTCTGAAGTTTCCATATTAGAGGCTGAGCAGATTCTGAGGAAGCAGGAGTTCCTTGTTCCTTTACTCTTCCAAATCCAAATCCATATAGAGGAGCAAAGGATCAGCTGCAGATTTTGTAGAGAAATCAAGATGCAAATGAAGATCAAAGGGTGAAGACCCTTTTTCAGAATATAGTCATCGAAGAAGAGAAACCTAAAGAAGAGGAGGAGGTCCATGGTTTGGAAGATAAGGGTAATGCCCGTTTCCTAACCAGAGCTTCCTATCAGAGGTCATTATCTATTGGCACTGCTCACCAGTTTGTTGTACTTGCAGAACAACAAGCTGATCAGCAGAAGCAGCCAGTAGTAGGTCCCACCATCCTCAAAAAGCCTGAAGCCATCCCATCTTCCAATGACTATGTAGATCTACAACTTGACCAGCCTGCTATCATCCCCAACACAATTACCAATAAGGGAGAAGAAAGCTCGCCATCATCTTATGCTTCTCTGTCTGTTCAAGTGACAATCCCTCACAGTTGCCCACTAGGCGCCGAGGCAGACCATAACTCAATGCCCAAGGCTGATACTGATCACCTTAGTCTTGATTTTCTGAAACCTGCTCAGGTGGCCTCCACACAGACTAAAAAGGAAACTTGTCAAATGACAGAGGAAGAGGGTGCACAGAGACGGGACACCTCCTTGGATGTGGAATGTTCTAAGAAAAATGAAGGAGCACATGATGTCTCTATGTCCCTCACACAAGAATACATTGGTTCACCATTCATATTAATTTTGCAGGTTACAGATGACAAAGACAAGTACACAACAACCGTGGTTATTCAGCAGGTGTTTAGAAGCTCCCATGAAGAACGTTCGAGGAGGAGAGTATATAGAAAGGGGATGAAATTTGATCCATATCTACCAGATAAGGTCAAATTCCCTAAACTCTTTGAGGTATAGTATCAAATCAACCCAATTTTGCAGATCTATGATGAACCGGTCGAGAGGAGGAGAAACAATTTTGATGGCCCAGCAAATGGCCAGTTTTTGAAGATTTATGTTGTTTAAGGTTCTCAAGCCTTAATGATTGTAAGCATTTTCTTTTATAGGTTTTAGTGTAGACTTAATTTGACTCCATGCCCAATGGATACTAGGCAATGTTTTTAAGCTTGTTCTGTATGAAGGCATTGGTCTGCTGTTCTTGAGACCTCATAGGGAGGATCTCATCCCCAGAAGGAGCTAGTGTTAGCTTTGCTACAAAGTTCAGCATTTGGAGGATCAAATACCAGCTTCGCCATGTGTTTTTGCTCAGAAGGAAGATGGAAACAATCTTTTCTGTTAAGAAATTTATAGCATAACATAAATAATTATTGAGAATTACTAAGAGAAACGAATATAAAAATAACAAGCAACAACCATAAACACATAAACACACATGTTTATTTGGGAAAACCCCAAATCTGGGGAAAAACCCGATCATAATGAAATTTCATTATCCTTGGCCAAAACCCTGGCCAATCCGGCCAAGTGAGCCTTCATCGCTCACCTCCAAGCCTTTGCATTACAATGAAGTCCTTCCAGCCTTTTATAGGCTCCATTACATATAATACCACGGGCAGAATACCATGGGTGCACAATACCATGTGCCCCAAAACTATCACTGTTTAACCTCCTTTGACTCTATTCCGAGTCAAGTTTACCTAACAATTCCCCCCTTAAACTTGACTTGGGGTTCCTTGACTAACTCCAGCCAATCCTGCTAAGTGAAACAATCTCGCTCACTCTAGCTCTTACCCCCCTCAAAGTTTTTACCCGGGTATTATTAAGCGGGCATCCCCCCTATCACCTAGCTCTAACCCAGACTTTACCGGTGATTACCCAGGGGTACACATGCCTTACCAGGTCTTACAGTAGTATGCCCATTTACATGCAATAATTTTCACTTCATTAATTAATTTTTATTTTTATTTTTATTGATGTTTCTATTTTGACCCATCTTCTCTCAATTGCGGGTATCCTTATTTTGTTTCTTTGCTGCCTTCTTGCCATGTTTAACTGCCTTTAAATTATCAGATAAATCCTTGAAACCCTCGCCTGGGGTGACTTCACCAGGAGGCCTTGATCTGGATTTGGAGCGTGATAACATGCGATGCTTCTTGTTTGGTTGATCTATATCCATGGCATCATCATTCTCTTCCATGCTGCTTGACCTTTCTCGCTTATGACCTCGCCGAGACACAGATATGCTCTGAGCTCTCTCTATTGCTGCCGAAGGATCCCACAACAACAACTACTCCTCCTCCTCCTGATCCTCTACCTTTGGTCTCTTCACCTGCAATAACTCTTTCATGGCTGCTACAGATTGCAGCTTCCTCGCCTTCATCTATCTGTCTTTGTAGAACCTTGTTTTGGCTGCATTTCGATTAGATTTGCGAACAAACTATGCATCAATACTTTCTATGTCTACCAGGCTAAATAACCCTTGGCAACAAAAGCATTTTTCTGAAGCCAATACACAACCTTTGGCTCTGATATCAATTGTTAAGAAATTTACCAAGAACACAAATAATTACTGAGAATTACTGAGAGAAACAAATATAAAAATAACGAGCAGCAACCATAAACACATAAACACACATGTTTATTTGGGAAAACCCCAAATCTGGGGAAAAACCCGATCATAATGAAATTTCATTATCCTTGGCCAAAACCCTGGCCAATCCGGCCAAGTGAGCCTTCATCGCTCACCTCCAAGCCTTTGCATTACAATGAAGTCCTTCGAGCCTTTTATAGGCTCCATTACATATAATAGCACGGGCATAATACCATGGGTGCACAATACCATGTGCCCCAAAACCATCACTGTTTAACCTCCTTTGACTCTATCCCGAGTCAAGTTTACCTAACAATTCCCCCCTTAAACTTGATTTGGGGTTCCTTGACTAACTCCAGTCAAACATGCTAAGTGAGACAATCCCGCTCACTCTAGCTCTTACCCCCTTCAAAGTTTTACCCGGGGTATTGTTAACTCGACATCGCCCCTATCACCTAGGTCTAACCCAGACTTGACCGGAGATTACCCAAGGTTACACATGCCTTACCAAGTCTTACAATAGTATTCCCATTTACATGTAATAATTTTGACTTCATTAATTTTTTTTTTTTGTTTATTGCTGCTGCTCTTCTGACCCATCTTCTCTCAATTGTGGGCATCTTTGTTTTGTTTCTTTGCTTCCTTCCTTGACTTTGTTGCTGACACTTCTCGTCCTTCAACTTCTTCATGTGAAATCAATCCAACAGATGATACATATATGATTAAGCAATTAGGCATGCAGAAATCCAATTGATCAGATCTGAAGCCCGATGCCCCTTCTCAGTCCTTCAAGGCAGGCCCTGACCACATCATTGATCCATATTCATACCAAATCTAAATTCAATTATTTCTTTAACCATTTTCAACGGTGATCTCATGAACAATAACAACAAACTTCTACGCTGATCCTTTTATCCATTGGGCTAAAATAAATCCTTCACTGAAGGCGTACATTCGGAGCCCAAACCCTCAACCATGGCTCTGATACCAATTGTTAAGAAATTTACCAGTAAAACAAATTAATTACAGAGAATCACTGAGAGAAACAAATATAAAAATAACGAGCAGCAACCATAAACACATAAACACACATGTTTATTTGGGAAAACCCCAAATCTGGGGAAAAACCTGATCATAATGAAATTTCATTATCCTTGGCCAAAACCCTGGCCAATCCGGCCAAGTGAGCCTTCATCGCTCACCTCCAAGCCTTTGCATTACAATGAAGTCCTTCGAGCCTTTTATAGGCTCCGTTACATATAATACCACGGGCAGAATACCATGGGTGCACAATACCATGTGCCCCAAAACCATCACTGTTTAACCTCCTTTGACTCTATCGCGAGTCAAGTTTACCTAACACAAATTCACCCAAAAGAGGGCTATATTCAGTTTCTATGGAAGTCTTCGGATCTTGGCCATGAGATCTCTTTCTAGTGTCTATTCTATATCTTTTTCCACTTCACGTTGTTCCAGTCTCTTCTTTGGATCTTCTCCCAAACATAAGTAAACTCATAATATGATTGCATTCGTAAAACTACCTTTTCACACAAAAGCATCTTAATCCATAGTTTGAGAGATCTCAAGTACTTACCTCTCATTCCTTTGAAATTTTTTTGTCCTCCTTCATTGTAGGACACATTCAAGTGTACCACAAACTTAGTAATCAATCCTCCCATGATGATATCAATCCAGAAATCAACAACTCTTGAAATCCTATTGTCGGTGTTCTTGAGTCGCTGTATAATTTCAAGAGTCCACTCCTTAGGTTTGTCTCCTTTAAAATAGTCCTTTCTTTCCGTCAACCTTGGTATCCACTCGTACATCTCAACATGAAATGAACCAAAGAAAATTTCATATTGATCTTTGAAAATATTCTATTGATCTGCAAATTCTCGTTCCTTCTGTTCTACCCAATCTTGAATTTCTTTCTTCGACAGATGCGACATAAACATATCCTTGAAATAGATCTTGGTCCCGACAATGAAACCTTTTGTTGGATTTAGGTTGGGCCAAACTAGGTTTGATTCTTTACTACGCACCAACAAAACCGTCAATCACTGGCCCTTTCGGCAATGACCTATAAGTAGATTGTAGTCTCCCCCAAAGTGAGCATGGGAGGATGCAAAACTAGGTTTTTGTAGCCATCAAGGATGATGTGATGTAGTATTTTTCTATTCTTTTCTCTTTAACATTCATAAGTTTCTTTGCATTCATACATTACTTTGCCACATTACATTCATCACTTAAAACATATCATATACATCCATAAAACTTCATTGTATTGAACTAAAGTTCAACTGCTACACTACAACAAATAATAAGAAAACAAAAACATGAAGACATATATTTTACCATGGTTCATCCCAATGCAGGATTACGTCCACAAGAACAATTTCTCATAATAGAAAATTTTTACAACAAAGAGCTCTTGGCCTACACACTGAGTTGCAGGTAGTTTGCGCACTCAGTTGCGGACTTAGGCCGCTGCACACTCAGCTACAGAGCCTCACCTTCTTTCCCAAACCACAACTCACAAAGATACAACCATTCAATACATGATTTTATTCGTCAAAACTATCTCCTTCTTTATTATTCATACATATATATACTATTACATCAAGAGATATATCATCGCAGTACCATGGTCCATATTCTATGGACTCCCCTAATACAAGCTACTATGGTCCAAAAACCATTCATGATTTACAAAATAGTGCTCATTTAAAAAAAGGGAGGGGCTTTGACCCAATAAGAATCCCATATATTGCATGGTATATCTACTGTGTGGTCCACTTTGGCACTCTACTGCTCTAGTGTGCAATCCACTTCGTGCTCTGTTGCATCCTTTACTTCGCACTCTGCTCCCCCAAAATGTAGAGTCTTCATCAAAATCTAGGCCAAGTTGGGTTGCGTCCAACACTCTTCGCATACCATAGTCAATACTCTGTTGTTACTTGAAGATATTTGAAAATCCTTTTGACAACAACAACATGACTCTCACGTGGGAAAGCCTGAAATATTGACGCAAGCACCACTGCTTGCATGATGTTTGGACTTGAAGTTTTCAGATACAATAAGATTCCTATCATTGACATGTATTCAATATGATTTACCGATGGTGTTCCATCTTCTTTGCACAACTTGAAGCCTGTATTCATGGGTGTGATGACTGGTTTGCAATCTTCCAACCCTAATTTCTTCAAAGTTTCCGTGAGATATTTGGGTTGGTATATAAACACTCCTTATGGAGACTGAGTAATTTGTAGACCTGGGAAGAAGGACAGTTATTTGATCATGGAAATTTCAAATTCTTTTTGCATACATTTTGCAAATTGATGCCCCAAGTGTTCCATATCACTGCCAAATATTATATTAGTCACATACAAAACTACTATCACTAGATGGTCTCCTTTAGACTTTACATAAATGTTACTATCAACTGTGCCTTTCTTAAACTATTGTTTCCAAAGGTACTTATCTAGCCTTTTGTACCAAGCTCTGGGGGTCTGTTTAAATCCATAAAGGGCCTCCTTTATTTTGCATATGAACCCTTTAGCGGAGGTGAGAATAAATTCTTCTGGCTGCTCAATATAAGCTTCTTCTTGTAAATCTCCATTGAGAAATGCAGATTTCACATCCATCTAATATACCTTGATATTCTTATGGATGTCAAGAGGTAGAAAGATCTTGATAGCTTCCAGTTGAGCTACTAGTGAAATTTTTTCTTTGAAATCTACCCCTTCTATTTGGGCATACCCTTTCTAGACCAAACGAGATTTGTTTCGGATTACTTGACCCTGTTCATATGGTTTTTTCTTGAAAACCCATTTGGTACCAATGACATTTTTCTCTCTCGGCCTTGGAACAAGCTCCCAAGTGTAATTATTTTCAATGTGATCAAGTTCTTCATTCATATCTTTCACCGAGAATGTTTCTTCAATTGCTTGACAAAGGTTCTTAGGTTCTATCTATGATAACAGAGCCATATTCACATAACTTGTACTCCCAGTGCCAACAAGTTTCCTCCTTGTTTGGACACTATGTCTTTGATCTCTAAGAATATGAATCTTAGAATGTTCCTTATGTATGTACCTAGAGGGTATCTTTGGTCTTGAATTCATGCCTACTTCCTCATCTTGACTGTCTAAATATGTTTCCTCCAGATCCGCTGACCTCAAATTTGAACTTTCTTCATCATCTGAGTTCATATTTCTTTTATAGGAATTAGCTTGTGACCTACTTCATCTAATATTACATCGATGTAATCCTCAATCCTCTTTGTCCACTTTTTGTAACACTTATTTCCTTTTATTCAAGTAGAGTACCCAAGCAATATCCCTTCGTTACTGTGTGAATCAAACTTTCCAGGATTCTTTTCATTCCTTTTAATGAAGCACTTGCTTCCAAACACTCTGAGGTGTTTAATTGATGCGAGTATCCTCTTCCATAACTTATAGGGAGTTTTATCACTATTAGGCCTAAGTTGAGTTATGTTTGACAGATATACTACTACCTGGGCTGCTTCTCCTGAGAAGTTGTGAGACACTCATGCTTCATCCAACATTTCTCTAGACATTTCTTGGATTGTTATGTTCTTCCTCTCTACTAATCCATTTTTTGAGGAGTTCTATCCACTGAGTACTACCTCCTGATGTCGTGCTCTTCACAGAATTCCTCAAATTATCTTTAGATGTATTCTCCTCCTCTATCTGATCTTAAGTATTTTATCTTTAAGACTTTCTCATTTTCTACTTAAGCTTTAAACTTTTTGAAATGCTTGAATGCTTCCGATTTTTATTTTAAGAGGACAATCCAAGTGGCCCTAGTGAAATCATCAATGAGAAACATGAAATACCTCTCTCCTTTTGAGGTTTTTGCTCTAGTTGGGCCACAAATGTCTGTGTGAATGAGCTCCAAAGGTGTAGATGAGGAGAACTCTTTTGACTTAAAATGAGTCCTAGTCTATTTTCCAAACTGACATGACTTGAAGATTGAGTTATCGGGCCTTAGAAACCTTGGTAATCATCTCACAACTCCCATATTGTTCACTTTGATCAAACTATCAAAATTCATATGCCCAAGCCTCTTGTGACACAACCTTGTTTCACTTGTTTTGCTTAAATAATAGTTAACCCTGGAATCGTCAAACACATAATATACATTATTGTGGGTTCTGATTTCTTTTCCCAACAGTTTTCCATTATTCATGTTGTGGATCTCACATTCCTTAGATCGAAAGGTCACATCATAGCCATTATCACACATTTGGCTAACACTAAGCATATTGTGCTTGATACCTTCTACATACATCATATTTTGTGCTTTCGTTTTTTTTAATCAAGGTTGACTACACCTTTATCCTTGATTCTTGCTAGAGCATTGTTTCATTGTTTCCTCTGTACTTTTATTTTAGCGAAATAAATTTTATTTTTTCCCTAGTCATATGTTTGGAAAAAATACTGTCCACATACCATTTGTTTTCTTTATTATGAGAAGATAATGCAATTCCATAGTACATGCTCCTTTTAGTCTTTCGTTTCTATCTCCCCTTATCCTTTTGGATAGCTAACTGTCTAATATTTCTTAGACAAGTATTCAAACCTGCATCTGTACTCACTAGCTTTGTGATGAAAATTATTACATTTGAAGTATTCTACTTCACTTATCAAGGGAGAGAAGACATTCTGATTTCTGAGAGAGGAGTTTTGAGATTTAGAAATCCGATGCATATTATATCTGGGATTTTCATCTCTTTCAACTTTGATCCTTCTACAATAAATAGATTTATATCCAAAGGTATGACACTTATAACAATGACCATAAAATAAATAGGCATGCCTATTGTTGAAACCATTATGAGATTGTGCAGGAAAATACCTTGGTCGTCTGGCTGATTGGTTCATTCTCCATTGACAATCTCCCATTTTCCCTGTTGCTCTTTTATCTACATTGATTATTTCATGATGCTTCTTCCCATGGCTTTGTGGTTCTTTGAATCCCGCGGACCTGAAGTTTATATTCCCCATAGAATATTCTTGTGTCTTAGAGTATCCCAGATCGACTTTGATTCCTGAGGGCCTTTGACTATTTAGGATCTAATCTAGTCTCCTTTTCCCTTCAATAAATTTTTCATTTAACCCTTCTCAGTCATTTTCCTCTCATGATTGGTTCTTAGAGAGAGAACCTTTTCTTCAAGACTCTAGCAGTTTTCTTCCTATTCTTTGATCAAATCTTAAAGAATCTCTTCTTTTCATTTAGCCTCCTCCAAGTTAACTTTCAAAGGTAGAATATCATATTTGCATGTCCGTGAGATCATTTCCCTGTTTAATTTGAGCAACTCTATTTTCAAATGCTTGTTCTCATCTTCTAGTCTCTCATAGGTTCCTTGTTTTTCTTCTAGTAGAAGGACTAATCTAACTTTTCTCTTGATAACTTCCTCAAGCTTTTTTCTTATAGGAAAACTCCTCATTTTCAAAGTTATACATACCTTCCTCTACATGTTGTAACTGTTCCTTTAGCTACTTATTATTCTTCCTTACTTTCTTAAACTCGTCAAGGGAACTAATGAGTTCCCCTTCGTGGTCCAATACTCTTCTTATTCTTCCTCTTTAGAGTCCATGATACGTTGTTTCTTAGAGTATGTTTCGAAAGCCATAAGAAGATACTTATTTGACTCATTCTCAGACAAGTTTTCTCTATCTTACTCTAGTGCTGAGCTATCCTCTTTGGAGTAGAACCCCTTTTTCTTATAGAGATTTTTATTTTGATGTGTCTGAGACTTGTTTCCAAATTTTAGATCCTCTTCCCTGTCATCCTTTTCTTTATAAGAGAATTTGGACAATAAATGTCCAACTCTTCCACAATCAAAACACTTAAAGAGAAAATTTCCTTTATATTTTCTTGAGCCACACTTCAATTTTTTGGATAGCTAAGCCATCTCCTAGTTAGATTCATAGCTGGAGTAGTCTTGATGATCTTTATGCTCCTTGTCCTTTCTAGATATTTTGGATGTCACTTCCTTCGGTTCAAACTTTTATATTCCTAATCTCATCTTATAGGATGTGAGAGTACCATGCAAATGGTCCATCTTAAGATCCTTTAAATTAGCCATCTCTTCAATAACTAAGACTTTGGCATTAAATCTCATGGGTAGAGATCTTAATATTTTCTGAACAATCATATCCTCCTTGACATCTTCACCAAGTCCTTTGATCATATTAGTCACTTCATCAACTATGAGGAAGTATTATGCTATTCTTTCATTCTAATTCTTTCTCAAGCTTTCAAGCATCATTCTAAAAATATGAAGTTTAACCTACTTGAATTTTTCATCTCCATCATGAATTTGATTAAGCTTTACCCACACTTCCTTAGCAGACTTACAATGCATAAATTTTACAAGTTCTAATTGACTAAGGCGAAAGAGAATGGTATTTTTTGTCTTTAGCATTGTTCCCATATAATTTTTTACCATCTGCATCAGTGGGAGGAATATCAGGGACATTGTAGTCTACTAATACTGAAGTCCAAACATCTACTCCCAAGGATATAAGATACACCTCCATTCTTACTTTTCAAAAGACATAGTTTGTCCCATCGTAGACAAGTATTCTACTCGAGTAAGCCTCTTGACTCTTTTTCCTAGACATAATTCCTAATATATCTACCTTCTAGTGATTAGACTATTGTTGAAGGAACTTGGCTCTGATACCAACAATTGAAATAAGGAATTGTGGGGGGGGGGGGGTGTGAATCAATAATTATGAAACTCTTTCATTTTTCTTATTATGCTTACAGTACCTTCTAATATTTTTCTACTTGTGAGAGAATTCATACACAAAATTAGTGAACCAACAATATTTCAAACACACATGTTCATACAACAACCACATGAGAAACATGCACACATTTGACACAGTGTTTTTCACATGGAAACCCAGAGTAAAAAAACCACCAAATTTGTTAATTGTTTATGATGTATATTACAGGAGGCATTGAATCCCTTTCATTAGCAATTGCCAACTTGCCAATAGGCACAAACCTCTTCAGTGTGCAGGCACCAACCTACTCTTGCCAGTGTTCTACTATTTCATACAATTTTTAAACTGAAAAGAAAGGATACAATACTACAAGTAAAATACCAAAATGGTTGATTATAGATTCAACTTCTGCACTCTGTCTTCTGTGCTCTCATGCAACATGTATTTCTTTCTACTCACAGCAACACTTCCTCTATGCTCTGCCTCCTCTATCAAGGGCTCTCTACTGACTTCTCTTCCGCACTACCCTTATAATTCTCCACACAAAAATCTCGCCATTCTTGCTACTATTTCACATAATGTTCTACTTGGTGATTTGACCTCTCTATCTCAATAGACACCTCTCACAACACAACACACTAGGAATTAGCTTAACTTCCCCTTATTCTCTATTTCAGGCGATGGTTTTGTTCCACTGAGGCACTCTACACAAGGAAGTCTTTGATGTCTGTCCTTTAGCTATCAAACTATACTTAAGCATGGCTTCCCTAACTTTATATTTTGATATTGTGATGTCCTAGACCTTTGATAAACCAATATTTTGATGCTTGAGTCCTTTTGATATCCCAAGGTTCCAACCTCTGATGTGCCACCTACTCCAACTCTCTGAGGTTCCAATATATGATGTGTTGATGTCTCGATGTGCTAATCTTCGGGGTTCTGATATCCTATATGCTAATGTATCGATGTGTTAATCTATGATATCCTAATATATGATATGTTGTCCACTCTTATATTCCTTCCTTCCTAAGGCTTCAAAACCCCGAACTTCGGTAGACCATATATTGTGATTCAAGAATCCATTTTTGAACTTCTGCCTATCATTGGAAAACTCTTCCAGAGCACTTTGCATTCTGATGTATCCTTTGAGTCCATTTTCTACTTGTGATATTTCTGCAAACTATCTGCCACGCTTTACTCCTTGACTCTTCTTCTTGTGCTTGGAAGGTGGAATTCTCGACCACCATAGTGATCATTTTATGGCTTCTTCAGTAAGCTTGCTATTGTGATGATTCTCTACATGAAGCCTACATATTCCATGGAATTCCCTCACTATAGTCATAATTTTATGGATTTTCTAGTAAGCCTGCTACTATGATGATTTTCTACACAACATTGCATCAACCATGGGATTCCTCCCAAACACCCAATCATCGTGTTGACCCCTATTTGACATCAGTGCCAACACTTACACAACCACTGATATAGCACCAATTTTTCTACAAAAGTATCATCCTCTAGCTCCCAAAAGGTTGTGATAAATTACTCCAAGCCTTCCTCCAAAGTCTTGGAATATCCCACAGAACGTTGTGTGTTGTTTGGCCCATTTTCTTCAAAAGTCAAAATTGAAGAAGCTTCTGTCAGTTCTCATCCCTTCACATTTCATAACTTCCCAGAACATGAGGAAGTTAAATATATTCTCATAAACATTCCAACACCAAGTATTAATAGTTTCCCAACTCAACTTCAGTCAACTGCAATTCAACCAACGCCTCAGCAAGTCCCTATCATAAACTTCCTACCACCTCCTTTGCAAAACATGGTTGTCCCTAGTTTTACCTTAAATAAATATGCTCCAATAGACTTTCCACAACCCCTAAATGGTATGCCACAAAAATATCTTAGGCTCTTGCCCAGATTCACTGGAGAAGATGATATCTCAGCTCAGAGGCATATAGAAGTCTTATGTGCATTTGCATAAAATTTGAATGTTGAACACTTGGATGTGGTGTTGAGATTTGTTTTCCAATCCCTATATGGGGAGGTAAGGAAATGGTTAAAATCCCTACTAGATGCTTCAATCAGTACCTACGAGGAGATGGATAATTATTTTATGTAGAAATGGGGAGAGAAAAGGGACCATGGGTACATCCTCACTGAATTCAATGCAACGAAGAAAAAACATAATGAAGACATGTCAGAATTCATAAAAAGGTTTAAAAAATTATACAACAGTCTCCCAGATGAAATAAAACCTCCACATGCTACTGCTAAAGTAGTTTTTGCTAGGTATTTTGAACATGAATTTAGGTTCACCATTAGGGAAAGAAAGTCCCATACCCTAGACCAGATTCAAATAGATTCTTTAGAAGCTGAACCAAATTTTACCTCCATCGATAAATGGAAAGGGAAAAATGAGTATGGTGATAGGAGAAGAAGAAAAGAAGAAACCAACTCTTTGAGCCATGGGAAGGAAACCCAAGAACATAAGCTTGAGGAGATAATTGTGTTGATAATAAATTTGTTTGAAAATCTTGTAAAACTAGAATTAGAGAATGAAAACCCTCCCCAACAAAGTCAACCATCTGCAAAATGAAATTTCAACTCTCAATAAAGAAGAACACCCTTGCATCTCTTGCAAAGGAAGATAAAAGAACTGCAAGATCACATTCAACCACCTTTGTATTTGGAAGACGATCCAAAAGAACATATTGAAGAAATCATAGATGTTAAATAAAACTAGTTTTCGTCTCTCTCAGATGAGGAACATGAGATAGAAGCTCACGAGGAAGAAGGAGATGACTTGGATGCCCCACTGGATGATGGTGAAATTGAGAACTATTGTAGGCAATTTGATGACTTCATGCAGGCTTAGTTACACAAACAATACGACCTCATATCCTCCAGGAAAAGGTCTAGAATGCAAGATCAAAATGAAGAACATCCCCACTCAAACCACCCCAAGTCAATAGAGAAAGGGAAGAAACCTCTTGACGCAGTCCCACCAACCAAGGAGGATTCTTCATATCCTATTCCTCATAAGCCCGAAGGCTCCAAAATAGAGAAATTTCCTCCTCAAACTAATTCAGTCTGCACTAAGGAGAAGGAACATACTGAAGTTGCACTACTGTTAGGAACCCCTCTACCTTTGATCTTCAAAACAAGTTGGAGAAGATCAAAATATTTGTTCCCTTAACTGAATTGTTGAAAAAACCAAATTATAAAGTTCAATTATCTCATTGTATGTGTCCACCCACCATATATCCTATGCAAGATATCCTGAAACTCCAAGAAGAAAGACCCATGGTTGTATTTGGACATCATGTTGAGGAGAAAGAGTCTTCCATTGCCCCTTTCTATGTTACCTTGGTAATTCATGAGCTTCTATCACACAACTATATGCTTGACTTAGAAACTTCTCATAATCTGATGCCCTTTATTTGTCTTGGAGTAGTTGGGGCTGAAAATAAAAAAACCATATAAAGACATGTACTCTTTCGACTCTAAGAGAGTAAAATTCTTGGGGATGATTAAATACTTGGTGGTCAATTTGGCCTAGTTTCCTATGAAAAGCATTATAATGGATAGTTTGGTTGGTGACATCCATCCAAGGTTTGACATTCTTTTGTCCAGGTCATGGGGATCGAAAATTGGGGGATATATCAAAATAGATTTGACATATGCCACTATTCTTGTGTTCAATGGGGAGGAACACTGAGTGTATAGAGAATAAATATTTTTAAAGGTAGTTACAAGGGATGATTGTTCAAATAATTCTCTTGTGTAAAGTAAAGAGAATGATTTCTCTTATTTGTAGTTAGAGGGATATGATCAAATCATGGATGAAACACATGTGGAATGTTCTATTTAGCTAAATAAACAATCAATAGAGTGGAATAAAGTATGGAAGTTATACTTTGACAGTGCTTATTCTAGGGAAGGAAATGGAGCACATGCGTTGTTGGTGTATTGAATTCCTCTTTCATTCAAGCTAGAGTTTAAAGCCACTAATAATGTTGCTAAATATGAAGCTTTGCTATTAGGGATGCAAGCTACCGGAAGTTGCAATATTGGGTGCTTGGTAGTGTTTGGAGATTTAGAGTTGGTGGTGAAGTAAATAAGAAATCAATGACAAGCTAAACATCTAATATTAAAGGATTACTGAAATGAGGTATGGGATATGATTGATAATTTTTTCTTAGCCTATAATATCCATTTTTTTCACAAAGATAGAAATCAAATGACTGACTCCTTGGATGTAGCTTCTAGTAACTTCAAGCCTCCTCAAAAACCCTTTCTCAAATACGAAGTTGAAGTCAGATAAATGCCTTCAATATCAGACAATGTTAAGCACTGGCAGGTGTTTGAAGATGAGGAACAAATCAAGCACTTCATGGAACTTATTGGATATTTTTCAAACTCAACGTTTAACTAGGAGGATAAGGAAGTAATAGATGAATAATAAGTCAGTTTGGGAGAGACTATTGATGGAAACAAGATTTTACAATTGAAAGGTAACACCATATATAGGGGTTTTGTCCCATTGGAAAGGATGTTTAACCTAAATGATGTGGTTTCCAAGCCAATTGAGTAAGAGATGGAAGAATAGGTGGAAGGCTGCAACATTGGTATAGAAAAATACCCCAGGGTGATAAAGTTGGCCAAAGAATTTCCTAAAGAATACAATAAAAGTTATTTGGATATTTTCAAGTAGTATGTGGATGTGTTTTCTTGGTCATATGATGACTTGAAAACATTTGTCACGACTATAATTCATCACAAAATTTCTTTGAAGAGTGGGATGAAGCCATATAGATAAAATATTAGGCAAATTAACCCTTTGTTACTTCCATCAATTGAGAAAGAGGTGAGGAAGTTGCTACATCCCAAAATTATTGTTCCTTTGAGGTATTTAGATTGGGTAGCAAATTTAGTTTCTATCATGAAGAAGAATGGAGAAATAAGGTTATGTTTTGACTTCAGGAATTTAAACAAGGCCTTACTAAAGGATAATTACCCTTTACCTAAGATGGACTAAATTGTAGGTTTTAACCCCGTATGGAAATTACCTGCATACGAATTCTTAGACACAGAAAATAAACAATGCAGGAGAATAACACATAAAACACATATACATAAATATTTTCCCTTAGATCCCAAAACCAGGACTACCAGCTTGATTTTTCATTATGTTCCTTTTAATGTTACAATACATATTTATACATGCCAAGCATCCAATACCATGGACTAAAAAACATCGCATATCCAAACCATGTGCGAACATCATGCACAAACCATAGGTAAGTCCACACCAACCTAATATAAAGGCCAAAAGAAAAAATTTCTTGCTTGCTACCCTGGACTCTATAGAGTGGGGTTACCTGCACCCCTCAAACCCTTGTGAGTCCCCCTACCCCCCCCCCCCCCTCCCCTACACTTATTCAATTGGTGCAACGAACGAGGGGATCCACCCCCCTTCTAACCCCCTGGTTAACTACGTGGGCTAGTCATGGAAAGAATATGACACAACCCAAAATTCTCCCACTTGTTGTTTTCTTTCCACAGGGGGCCACAAGAGAGCTTAGTCATTTTTCTAGCCCTAAAACGCCCATTGTTTCTCTACACCAAGAGAACTTCTCAGAGCTCACAAATTTTGTCAATGCATCTACAGTATTCTTCAAAGTGTCCACCTTTACTAGCAACACCTTTTTTCCTTCTATCATATCCCTTACAAAGTAATATTGAATGATATGCAGGGTTCTTTGCTAAGAAAATTGCACTTCGGCTGTCACATTCTATCCTTATATCTCCCTCTACTAACCCCATACTTGAACACAATCTCTGAAACCAAATTGCTTCCTTGCTTGCATGAGTGGCCGCCATGTATTCTACCTTTGTAGTTGATAATGCCACTACAGATTGTTTCTTACTCATCCAACTGACTGCACCTCCAAATAGGTTAAACACATACCCACTTGTAGATCTTATTTGATCTAGATCTCTAGCCCAGTCTGCATCAATAAAGCCACGAATATCCAACACTCTATCCAATCTTGGTCTTCCTTGGTAGCACAAACCATAATCACTAGTGCCACGCAAATACTTGAAAACTCGCTTCACTACTTTCTAGTGCTCCTTCCCTGGTTTTGACATAAACCTGCTCAATACTCCCATTTCATGTGCAATTTCTGGTCTAGTACAAACCATTCCATACATCAATCTACTGACTACACTTGCATATGGAACATGAGACATGTACTCTTCCTCTTCTTGTGTCTTGGGACACTATTCACCAGATAACTTTACACCTATAGGAATAGGAGCCTTCACTAGTTTACTATCTTGCATATTAAACCTCTGCAATATTGTCTCGACATACTTTCTTTGGTTTAACCAAAGCTTCCTCTTTGTCTGATCTCTTTTAATTTCCATGCCCTAAATATAGTTTGCTGCACCAAGATCTTCCATGTCGAATTTGGAGGACAAATGGGTCTACAAATCCTGGATAATTTCTTTGTCATTTCCAGCCAGCAACATATCATCCACATACAAGACCAGATAGATAACATGGTTAACAATTAATTTAAAATACATAGAGTGATCTGCTTTGCTTCTGGTGAAGCCAAGTCCCCATATAAATGTATCAAATTTCTGACACCACATCCTTGGTGACTATTTTAACCTATACAAAGACTTCTATAACTTGCATACCAGTTCTTTCTTACCCTTCACCATAAAACCTATAGGTTGCTTCATGTAGATCTCCTCTTCGAGATCCTCGTGAAGAAATGTTGTCTTCACATCCATTTGTTCGACCTAAAAAATCAAAAGCAACAACAACAGATAAAATTAATCTAATAGAAGTTACCTTGGCAACAGGAGAAAAAATATCAGCAAAATCAATTCCCGACACCTGGGAATAATCTTTTGCTACCAACTGAGATTTTTATTTCTCCACCTTTCCTTTTGCATTTGTCTTCTTCTTAAACACCCATTTGTTGCCAATGGGTTTCCTTCCAGCTGGCAAATCCACCAGATCCCAAGCCTCATTTTTGTGCAAAGATGCCATTTCATCAACCATGGCCTATTTCTAGAGTTTTCCATCCTCTGAATCTATTGCTTCCTTCATAGTTTGAGGATCATTATCAGTAATAGATAAAGAAAAATTTCAACAGAAAGCATATGGACTATACCTTTCTGGCTACCTTTTTTCTCGAACTGATCTTCTCACACCCAGAGTTTGTGGCTCTTCATCTTTTGATTACTCCTCTATTATAGAGTCTGATTCTTCCTCCTTAAGCTCAAACTCTATCTTCTTAGGTTCCTTTGGTTGGGATTCATGTTTAATAACATATTTTACCTCTTTGAACACCACATCTTAGCTATACACAACCTTCGTTGTTACTAGGTTCCAAAGCTTATAACCCTTTAAACCATCCTTATACCAAATAAAGATGCACTTTTCATATTTATAATCCAACTTGGTTTGTTTCTCCTTTGGAACATGTACATATGCATCACATCCAAATACCCTCGTATGTGAAAGAGAGGGTTTCTTACTAGTCCATACCTCTTGTGGAGTCTTATCCTCCAACACTGATGAAGGTGATCTGTTGACCAGGTAAAATGCTGTCTTCACCACCTTCGCCCAGAATTCCTATCTTAACATGGCACCACTAAGCATGCTTCTTTCCCTTTCCATCAATGTCTTGTTCATTCTTTCTGCAACTCCATTTTTCTCAGGTCAATATGGAGTAGTTTTCTGTCATGCTATACCACACTTATAGAATTTTTCAAATTCCTTACTACAAAACTATCCACTGTTATCTGTCCTCAACACCTTTATCTTCTTCTCTATCTGGTTTTCCACCAGAGCCTTAAACTCTTTAAACCTATCAAAGACTTCAGATTTCTTCTTAAGGAAACATATCCATGTATTCCTTGAGAAGTCATCTATAAATGATACATAGTACACAGACTTACCCAGTGATGGAACCTTCATAGGTCCAAACACATCACTGTGCACAAGTTCTAATATATGTTTCGACCTCATACCATCGGAGGGGAAACTCACCTAATTCTACTTCCCATATGCACAATTTTCACATAAATAAAAATCCAGAGAGTTATTACTCATACCTTCTACCATACCTTTACCATGAAGTATTCGAAGGCCCTTCTCTCTAATATGTCCAAGCCTTTGATGCCACAACATGGTCTTATCTCCAGAGACCATTAGATTTTCTGCTCCACTTTCAGGAACCACAGAACTATTGCACCCATCAATAACAGTGCTACCTTGCAGCTTGTACACAGAGTTCAAATCCAAACTCCCCGCATCAATACCAGTGCTCCTTGAACCATTTTGCAGGTATCCTTCTCGAACACTATTTTTACACCTGCATCATTAAGCTTTCTTATGGAAATCAGATTTCTGGCCAATGTAGGAATATGCAAAACACCCGGAAGTGTTCTAACCCTTCCACCTTGCATCCCTCAAACCCTTGTGACCCCCTCCCCCCCCACTTACGCAATCGGCAAAACAAAGGGGGGGCTCTGCCCCCCTTTCATTGCGCCGATTATGTAAGCGGGGGGAGGAGTCACAACGGGTTTGAGGGGTGCAGGTAACCCCAATCTATGGGTCTGGGTTAGTGCCCTAGAAGATTTTATTTTATGGACCCTATATTAGATTGGGTGGAACTACCTATGGTTTTGTGCATGATTTTCGCACATGGTTTTGGACGAGATGGTTTTCGGTCCATGGTATTGGATGCTTCAACATGTATAAATATGTATTGTAACATTGAAAGGAAAATAATGAAAAATCAAGCTGGTAGTCCTAGTTTTGGGATCTAGGGGAAAATCTCTATGTATATGTGTTTTATGTGTTATGCTCTCACATTGTTTATTTTATGTGTTTAAGAATTCGTATGTAGGTAATTTCTGTATGGGGTTAAAACCTACATTTGGTATCAGAGGTGTTTTGGCTTCAAGGGGACTCATTCGTTGCTGAGGGATTTCGCTCGGGCATGTGGTAGACCTTGTTCAGTGGGAGATCTACGAGATTGATTTTGGTGGTGAAAGAAGATGGAAAGCACTGGAAAGATAGAGATCGAGAAATTTAATGGTCAAAGTTTTGAGTTGTGGAAACTCAAGATGGAGGATCTGTTGGTGGATAAAGATCAGTGGATCGTGGTAGATCCAGGCACTAAACCAACGGGTGTGTCTGATGAAAAATGGAAGAAGTTGGATCGGAAGGCAAAGAGAACAATACAATTTTGTGTCTCAGATTTAGTATTGTTGAATGTATCAGGAGAAGCTACGGAGAAGGCTTTGTGGGACAAGTTAGGGACTTTGTACCAATCTAAGTCTTTGGTGAATAAACTGTTCCTACAGAAAAGGCTATATAACCTAAGGATGAAATATGGAGACTTGGTGACAGAGCATCTGAACGCATTTAATATTGTGGTAAGTCAGTTATTATCTGTTGATATTAAAATTTTAGATGAAGATAAGTGCATCAGTTTGTTGTGTTCTCTACCAAATTCATGGGATAGTCTAGTTATTGTAATAGGTAGCAATGCAACTGCCTTGTAGTTTGATGAAATAGTCTCATCCTTGCTGACGGAGGAAATGAAATGGAAAAATATGGAGATCCAGAATGGTGATGCCTTGTTTGTATGAGGATGGTCCCAGAAGAGAAACAAAAATAAGTCATCGAGTGGGAGGTCTAAACCTAGAGAGAGATCTACATCTCTAGGAAAACCTGTAAAGGTGGTGTGCTGGAAATGAGGAAAGGAAGGGCACCATAAAAGGGACTTTAAATATAAATCTCTTGATAATGGAAAGGGATATGTTGATGCTCCTTCTGCAGAGGCGAAAACCACCTCAGATGAAGGTGGGGATGTGTACTTGGATTCTTCAAGTACACATGTAGATCATGAGGCATGGTTGATTGAATTAGGTGCATCCTTTCATAAATTTTGCAAAAGGTGGTAGGGTTTGCTCGAATGTATATAATGGATGGTTTCTCTGGATATAACCAATTTTCTTTGCACCCAAATATCAGAAGGAAAATGCTTTCACCACACATTGGGGAACGTTTATGTATGCCAGAATGCCCTTCGACCTCATAAACACAAGAGCCACTTTTTATAGAGATATGGATATAACATTTGTTGGAGAAAAATACAATTTTCCAGTTATTTATCTCGATGGCATCACTGTTTTCTCAAAAACATATGAAGAGCACATAAAACACTTACAACTCACTTTTGAAAAATCCAGAAGGTATGATATGTCTTTAAACCGAAAGAAATCACAGTTTTCTCTGAGTGAAGGAAAATTATTGGGCCACATTGTGGCAAAGGAGGGAGTAAAGATTGATCCCAAAGGGTGGAGGCCATCAATAATATTCCATTACGAAGAAATAAGAAAGAAATCTAGGTCTTCTTACACACAATCAATTTTTTAAGAAGATTTATACAAAATTATGATGAAATAGTTAAAGAAATCACAAAGATGCGGAGGAAGGATAGGGAGGTAAAGTGGACAGTAGAAACTTGGGGATCATTCTACAGAATCAAAAAGTCTTTCTCAAAATCCCCAATACTAGTCACTTCAGATTACCAAAATCCATTTTTTCAACTCTTCTTTTTCTTCTCCCCACATGATGGTTGTTATCTTTTTATGAAAAAACAATGAAGGACACAAACAACCAATTTCATTCTCCATTAAAGTGTTATCGATGATGAGCCAAAATATAATATTTGTAGAAGCAAGCCTATGCCTTAGTCAAAGACCTGAAATATTTTAGGATCTATGTCCTACAATCAAGTATCAGATCTATGTCCTAGGTTCGGTTGCTCAAAGAAAATTGGATGATACAAATGACAAGACCTCCTTTCTATATATAGGAGTCTAAGGGGCCCCAATACAATCAGAGCCTACCTACATAACAATAATATTGTAGGGGCACAACAATAACAATAGTGAGCTTCTATGGGGCATAATAATAACAACATGGGGACTATATGTGCACAATAATACAATAAGGGGGTTTCTCTAATAAAAATAAGGGGTGTCACTAGTAGTATAGGGACCTAACATGCCCCTCCCTTTCAAAAAGTGTTGTCCTCAATGGTTGAGTAGTTGTGGATTCTTTTGTATAACATTTTCGTCCTCCCATGTGGAATCTTCAGCAGGTAAGTTCTTCCACCTGATGAGATACTTTGAATTTGGTCGATTTCGTAGCTGTCGGGTTCTTGTTTCTGTGACTAATTCAGGTTCTAATATGATTTTTCCTTCCTCATTAAGTTCCTACAATATTGTTTGAAATGGGAGCTTGTCACCTAAAACCTTATTTAAGCATGAAACTTGGAAAACTAGGGGCACTTTGGAAGATGCAAGAAAATCCAATTTGTATGCCATAGTATAAATCTTTTGCAACACCTTGTAAGGACCATAGTACATTGGTGCTAATTTATTATCCTTCTTAGCTTGCTTGAGGAATATTTGTTTGTATGGTTGTATTCATAAAAATAACCAGTCGCCTATGTCAAAACTTCTTTCGCTGCGATGTTGATCTACCTATTGTTTCATTCTATTCTGCACTAAAGTGGGGTTATCCTTTAAAAGTTGGAGAACTTGTTGTTGATGCTTGATGTGATATTTCACTGCTTGAAACTTTTTCTTCTTTATATGTCCTTATATCTTAATAGCTTGAGGAGGGGTAATTCTTGCCGATGCATTACAAGATATGGTCAGATTCATTTCTTGATGCTCGATGGGATCTTTCACTTCTTGAACCTTTTTATTCTTGATATGACCTTCTATCTTGAGAGTTTGAGGAGTCATAATTCTTGCCAATGCATTACAAGATATGGTTGGATTCATTTCTTCTTTATTTGGGGTTGGTTCCTAGTGTATATCCTCTCATTTTGAAATTTTTTGATCCTTTTCTTCCTCCTCTTCACAATCTATGTAAAATAATTTCTTCTCAGCACGCTTATGACTTTTATTGTAATTTCTATCACAACTGTAACAAAGCCCTTTTTCTCTTTTTTCTTCCAATCGTTGTGGTGTACACCTTGTAGGTTGTTGAAGGCTAGGAGAAAAAACACTTCCATATTTATAGTTGTGAGTGGTAGGATTCCTTGTTTCCATAATTCTGCTTTCAATTTTTCTTGCCAACCTAAATGCCTTCTCCAATGAATTGGGTTCCCAACGATGAACCTCATGTTGAATGTTATCCTTTAAAGTCCCTATCAAGACATCAATATTTTGCTTTTTTAGAATATCGTTTACCTTTATATTCAATTTTCGGAAGCACTCAATGTTCTCTTCCATTAAACCCTTTTGTTTGAGATTTATCAATTGGCTAAAGAAGGTGTTGCTATTTGTATCCTCATAGCTATCATTTCCTCCGTGAAAATTGACCAAGTGACAAGTGGTATATGAGAACAAATCCCTTTATACGATAAAAATTAATTCGGTTCTAAATATAAAGATGCAATATGTACCTTTTGTAATAGTTGTACACCATGTAGATCAAAATATTGCTCCATCTGTAGTATCCAATTTATTGGATCCTTGCCATCAAACTTCCTCATATCATTTTTTCTTGATTTTAGGAGCTCGATCTTGAAACGACTGTAACTCTGTAATTTCATATCTCCAATTTCTAAAATTATGTCCTATGGTAGATCTATGTGTTCTCTTTCTAACCCCACCATTCTGGTCAATATTGGATTCTTCAAAATAGAGTTATGCCAAAGCTCCTATGATGACCTGATTATAGACTAGTTGAATAGAGTGAACTTGTATGAAGTTCCACGTCTCACTATTTCGACCTTCAGAACTAAAAACAATACACACAAAAGTACACTCCATCCTATTTCTTTTACTTCTTATGAAAGTTCAATCTGATGCTTAGAGAGAAAGTTTTGATGCGTTTCCCAAGGTCACCTGTTTCGGATGTAATTCAGGGGCCTACAAAAACCCTAAATGTCTTGGACCATATCTCTGAAAATATAACAAAATAAGATCTTAAATTTAGCCTCATGATTCACTAAAACTATGGCTCAAATGGGTTTTAATTTCAGAGTCTGAGCCTTCGTAGAAAACAAATTATAGCGAAAATTCCATGATGACCTGTTTGAGATGGAATTCTGGAGCTTGCAAAAATCCTAACTTCCTCAGATCATATCTCTGACACTATAGCATGAAAAGATTTGAAATCCATCTTGATCTTTAGTGAGATTTCTTCTCAATTGGGTTTGTTTTTAGCTTCTGAAACGTTGTAGAAACAAATTTATATTGACAATTCCACAATGACCTATTTGGATCAGTAAAACCCTAGAATCCAAAGTTCTTATACCAAATCTTATGAAACAAGCTGACAAAAAGATAGAAAAGATAGATTAATGACTTCAGAATCAACCTCTTCGAGGGGGAAACTTCCTTTACATTACAAAAATGAACAATTGTTGGATGATACAAATGACAAGACATCCTTTCTATACATAGGAGTCTAAGGGGTCCCAATACAATTAGAGCCTACATAACAATAATATTGTAGGGGCACAATAATAACAATAGTGGGCTTCTATGGGCCATAATAATAAAAACATGGGGACTATATGGGCACAATAATACAATAAGGGGGTTGAACTAATAACAATAAGGGGTTGCACTAGTAGTATAGGGACCTAACGCACTAAACGTTTGTTCAAGTTAGTCAAATTTATTGATTTTTGCAAAATGTACAACATTATAATATGCCATTCCACTACCTATTACCCAGAAGGAAATGGATAAGTTGAATCCTCTAATAAAACTTTAGTAAGGATTTTGAAGAAGACAATAGTAGAAAATCAGAAGAACTATTATTCACAGCTGAAGTTTTCCCTATGGGCTAATAGGGTTACCACCAAAAGGTCCATTGGGAAATCTCTTTTTGAATTAGTGTATGGGAAGGATGCAATTTTCCCTATACATTTAGCAATTATAGTCACTAAAATTCTATAGGATGTCAAGGAGGAGCCAAATTATCTAACAAGGATGATTAATAAACTAGTAGAACTTCAACAAAGCAGAGAACAAGTAAATCATAATTTGATCAATTATAAGGAAAGAATGAAATCTCTCTTTGACAGAAAAGAAAGGGACAAATACCCATAGTTAGGAGATTTGGTACTTAGATTGGATTTCAAAAGGGAAGATAAAGGAAAACATGGAATGTTTGACCCTCTATGTTTGGACATTTCAAGATTACTGAAGCAAAAGGGAACACTACTTTCTTGCTGGAAAATTTAGATGGTGAAGTGCTTGAGCTGCTAGTGAATGGGTAGTTTCTCAAGATTTACTTAAATCATTGAAGAGGTCCACTCTCATCCACTGTAAGTATTGGTGAGCCATTATAAATACCAAAACTGTTTTTTGTTTTTTATTACTGTTATTTTTTTTGAAAAGTTTTAAATAAAATGACTCCATGCCCAATGTATATAAGACACTAATTTGTAGGTTCTCAATGTATTTGTTGCAATGCATTGTCCCCAATTGGAGCCGATGTTGTATCTATAATAATTTCTTGAATTTCTGTCAAATGGTCCTATTTTCCATCCATGATACAACAATGAAGGGGTACAATCTAGGTTTTTCAAAGGGACATCAAAAGGGAGAGGAAACACCTCGAATGACCATTTCAGAGAAGCCTCAACATATTAGGGGTCAATATCAGATGGGAGACCTGAAATTTTGGGAGCCGAAATTCATAGAAGGGTCGAAATGAAAAGGAAAGCACTGAAATTCAGGAGGCAATCATGTCAGAACCCGATATTAGAAGAATGGAAGGAAGGTATATCAGGAATCGATATTGGGAGACTAGACATCAAATATTTTAAGAGGCGATGACATAAGTGTGACATCATTTATAAGGTTAGATTTTTGGAGGAAAAAAACTTCATAACCTGTCTTTAAATTTTTTTATAAAAGGTTTTGATCTAATGGAAAGGATCAGATTTTGTTACGCACTTGGTCATGAGGACTCAAGGGACTAGGGGCGTAGAAAAGGTGGAGCACCCAGGTACTATGTTGAATATAGGAGGACCAAAATTTCAGACCCTTGTTGTAATTATGTTTGAAAAGGCTCTGATGAAGGGGGTCTGATATTATATGGCACTAGGTCATGATCATACAAAGAACCAAGGGTGGAAGAACGGATATAAAGGGAGTTAGGCCCTCGATAGGATCTCAAAGGATTAAGAACTGAAGTACCCAAACCACTGGTCACGACACTTGATCCTATGGGGAAATTGAGATAAGAGGACTAAAAGAGTAAATTATCATGGGCACGCATTTCAGTTTAAATATCGAGCATGTTTAGGGGAATATCTTCGTCTATCTTTGCCTATCCATCCCCCAAAATAATTTCGGGGGGACCCTACATGGGCCCATCGATTCAATGGCCCAGATTGGTTCTAAGGGGTAGTTGTTGGATCCAACCTCTTGCTCTTTTACACACCAGAGGATGGTGGGGACCATCCACCACGTTATAAGTTTGTCGGCTCCCATTTCAAGTGAGTGATGAAATTTAAAGGTAAACGATAACTTCTCCACCCTTGCTCCCATCCACATGTCACCTATCACTACCCAATCTCCTTTCACCAAGTGTCCCCCCTGTGACATCATCCCACGTAAGACAATCATTTTCCCCTCTTCGCCTATAAAAAACCTCCTTCTCCCCCCAAACTTTCAAATTTGTTTTTTCCCCAATGGAGTCTCCTCCCACCATTTCTCTGATCTGTAACGTCCTTTGAGTACTCATTTGGTTTGGGATTCCCCCTCAATATTGTTTTTAGTTTTCACCAGGATTACCAGGTAACTAGTTGGTCTCCTCCATTGGAAAATTATTTGATTACTCGTTGAAACACCCCAAGACCCCTAAAATCCAGGAAGCCAAATCCATGTCTAATGTTGAACCTCTCATGCATATCGAGGCTCAAATTTCAGACCCTTTTTGTTCATGCCACCTATCGGACCTTCGATTTGACTTGCATGGCCACCACTTCCAAGGAGAAGACCCATTCTGTGTAGTTGAATCGAGGTTGTACTATCATATAGACCCTTTTGTACATCACTTCCCCAAGTTATTGTCTTGGTTAACTATAACTTATAGTAGAGGAGAAGAATTTTTTTGTTTCCCTCACTAGAGCCAAAATGCTAGAGGTGACCCTAGAGATGATCCAAAAGGCTCTAGTTTAGCCAACCTCTCCTGAACCACAACAGTTCAAAGAAACCACCCTGGTTTATAACTATACTACCATTCCATCAACTGAACAACAATATTTTCTGCAAATGGTCTTAGCCCTGACTTACAGTCCTTACCCATTGCTGATAGTTTCTCAATAACTATCTTTTCAGACTTTGTACAGCCCATCTTGTCTATGATTGCTCACATGTTTAGAGATAACAGTGCGAATATGGCCAATAAAGCATACCCAAGGTTTCTCAAGGAGATGATGTAGCGAGGTCATCTATTTGACATACCTACTTAATTTTCCAAGTCAATAAAATTCTAGTTATGCCATTATTTCACCACTTCATACTTCAGGTATTATTCATTGTTGTTATATCTGTTTGTATACACCCATGTGGAATAATTTGAATGCATGGACCTCAGTTTGGTGGCCCCAAAAAAATAGAGGAAGTCTTTTTTGACTAGGAAACTGTTGTTAGAAGGAAACCAAAGAGCGATGGCTCTTCACAGTTCATTTTCGCCTACATGGCCATTTTCTATAAAATTAGTCATAACACACCCCCTCCAAAAATTCTCCCCAATAGAAAGAAATCCTTCAAATAAGCATGGGAACCAAGGTGGGAGACTGATACCTGTTTGAGGATTACACAAATATTCGAGTCTATGGGTGTGAGCTTCCTCCATACCACTTTTCTGTATTCATACCTATGAGGATATTTTTCCATGAGTTTATTAGACCGAGTCTTAATGTGGACCAGGTCAAATTTTTCACTACTAAGAAGGGATATATGTTCAAGTTAGGAAAAACTATAGGGCCTTTTCTTGTTAACTCTAGACAAGCCTTCTTGGTAGCTAAGGAATTAATAAAGAAAACAAATTTTGACTTGGGAGATGTTTGGCATTATGATCCTCATGGGCTCTTTGCAAATAAAAGAAAAAGAATAAAAGCTTCAACTTATGAGCATGAGGATGATTTAATGGAAAGCGATCTTTGATTCATGGCCTATTAACATAGAGATGGAGGTAGAGACTCTAACAACAAAGGACAAGGCGCATAAAAGGACCATTGATGACACAAGGGATGTAGATATGGAAGATGTACAAACAAGCAAAAAACCAAGGATTCAAGAGATAAAAGAAGAAGAATTAGAAATTGGGACTAGGTTGGTAGAGACAAAACCAGACCAATTAGGCTTCCAGGTGACTCTAAAGGACCCATTACAAGTTGTTGCCTCATCATCCTCAGAAGTAGCCATTCTCAATTCAAAAGGAAGTACAACCACAATTGAACTTAGATTGTCTGCTAGAAAGTCCATTGAGGAAAGGAACAAGAAAATAAGGGAGGATATGCAGTAGCAAGTGGCTTCCCATTTAGTGCCATACCAAACCAGACTTATGGTTTCTATGGATTTGGAGAGAAGTCAAATGAAATTCTTGATGCAATACCCACTAGCATAATCACTACCATCAGGCTCCTAGTTCAAGGCCCTGGATGCCACCTTATACTTAGCAAGTGTCCCTCTGCCTAATAAGATCAACTTCCATAGGAAAGTGGGAGAGATGCTTTATAGTGAGCTTAAAAAAAGCACAATGACCATAATTAAAGTTTCTAGAGAAGACTGGAACAAGAGTGAAACATGAAAGAGCTAACTCCAGAACTATTCACATGCAGAATGAAAACTTCAAATAGTTGATTGTGAAATTAGGGGTGAATCCAAAGGATACAACTGTTGTTGGGTCCCTATAATACTAGTGATTACCCCATTACTATTGTAGTGGTACCCCTTATTAATATTGTTGTGCCCCTATTGTCCCCATATTTTTATTACTATGCCCCATAGAATCCCTCTATTGTTATTTTTGTGGCTTTATATTATTATTGTTAGGTCGGCTGGGTTATATTGTGACTCCTAGACTCCTAATATAGAAAGGGTGTTTTCATTGATCATCCAAGAATTGTTCATTTATGTAATGTAAAGGAGGTTGCCCCCTCGAAGAGGCTGAATTTTAAGGCGTTGATCTATATTTTCTATCTTTTTCTTGAGCTGGTTTCATAACATTTGGTATCAGAGCTTTGGATTCTAGGGTTTCACTGCCCCAAATAGGTCATCGTGGCATTTTCGCTATAAATTTTTTTCTACGACGTTTCAGAAGCTGAAAAAACCCATTTGAGAAGACATCACATTGAATCTTGTGTCCGAATTTTAGAGATTTTTGCGCTATATTTGTGGAGATATTATTTGAGGAAGTTGGTCTTTTTGCAGACTCCTGAATTACATTCCAAACAGGTGACCTGGGGAAAATCGTCATAACTTTTTCTCTGAGCATTGGATTGAAATTTTGTAAGAAGGTACAGAAAGAGGATGG